>PVIR01010803.1:38636-49165 GCA_004026965.1 Petromus typicus | reverse complement strand
GTCTATCAGTCACTATGGATAGTCAATCACTTGCCAGTGTGAACAGAGCAATGATGTTTTATATGGAGAGCAAGTGAGTACTGCTCTGGGCCACAGATTGGAAAGTACAAACAGAGGTAGTGAATACACTTCAAAATAGTGTTCAGAAAGAGGCAGCAATGTTAAAAAGATGGCCAAGGCTTGAATAAGTGAGATCTATCTAAACAATAAAAACAAAGCTCAGTGTAGAGCAAGCACCACCCGAAACAACACACACAAAATCAGACAGTCAGGAAGGATGGGGAGAGGCTGTTTTAAAGTGTGCCATTGCATAACTGTTCCTCCCTAATATGTGGACCTCCTAATGTGTGGACCCTTACCATATGTTAATAGTACCCAATCAATATACCAGCAACCTTTGGTTATGTTGGAAAACAGACATCTCCAGGCCTGCTAATTGTTGAAATATGAGCTAATGAGACACTCATCCTCCCTGGGATCCCAGCAAGAAAAGAAACTGATTGCCTTGCTCACAAGGGCTCATTATCCCCTGGGAGAGGGATGGGGCTGAGTCGTGGATGGTATGAGTGGTTTCCTACCCAACAGCTCCTAATTCTTACTAGCTGTCTTCATTCAAGTTCCTTCAGGTTTCATTGTCCATTTTATCTACCTATAAGAGACTAGCAAGACAGAACCACTACACATTTTCTTAAATTGATTATTTTAAAACAGAATATTTTTTTGCCTACACAAATAGAAATGTTTAGAAGTTGGATATTTATTTTTGGCTATTTTAAGAAAACTGTAGGCTTGGGGCAAGCAATTTAGCTCAGTTCCTGTGCCTCCTGTGCAAGAACGAGGTCCCTGGTTCAGTCTTGGGCATGGTGACTCATCCATCAACAATCAGTAACACATACCACAGTGCTGAACGTGGTGGCTCACACCTGTAATCCCAGGACTAATCTCCCCCAGTTTTCAGTTTTGTGACTCTTTTCAGTTCTCCAAATTTCAGTTTCTTCATCTGTCCAGTGGAAGTATCCATTTTGTAAAATTATTAGAAAATAAATATCTATAAACTTGTAGCTAGTGAAGTAGTGTTTTCAACTATAAGTCAATAAAATATTCTCTATTGTTATCATCATTATCACCCTTTTTACAATCTTCCTATAATCAAGTGTCATTAATCTTTCTAAATGGACTCTGAAATCATCATTCATTTTTCTAATGACACTAAAGATTTGAATTAAGCAGAATAATAACCACTATGGGTGAAGCTATCCCTGTAACACTCAAGGATATTAAACTATTAAAACTGATTTTTATCCAATAAGAAAATATGCATATTTTAAGTGATATGAGTTTCTCAGTAAAAATCCAAGAATGAATGTGGTGTTTGCTCTAGGAAAAACTTGAAATAATTATTAAATGATAATTCAATAATAAAACTGGATTAGAAAACAGAAAAGAGAGTTGATGAAGTTCAACAAACTGACATTAAAAATCAACAACTTACTACCATATTCACAGTTTAAGATTAAACCTCACATCTATTTAGAGTTCCAAGTCACTTCTTTTCTGTAAAATTTTAATATCTCTAAGAACACTATTTGCTAGAAGGTTTATATCACTGCAAATCATTTTTCTTACAGAATCCATCTGAAGGGAGGGAACTGATTCTGCAGCAAAAGAAATAAAAATGGGATAAGACAAGGGACATATGCAGGGTCATGGAGCTGGAGAGAAGTAAAAATCTCTAAGTCCAAGCCTCAGGCATTATTAGCCATGTCTTCATCCTCGAAGTCATGGTTTCTGCCTCTCTGAGTGATGATGACTTAAACTGCACCGAAAGGGCTATAACTCAGGGAAGTTGTTCATGTGCTCTTGCTTTGAAGGCTCTAGGACAAACAGAAAATAATGTTTCTGAAATTGAATTATATCACACATCAAGCCTCCCTATTACTGTCCAATCATTCAACCATGCTCATGTTTCTAAGGTTGGTATTTTTTTTTTTTTTTTTTGAAACAGGGTCTCGCTTTTGTGGTTCAGGCTGGCCCTGAGCTCAGCCTCAAACTCACATCACAGCAATCCTCCTGCCTCTTCCTCCCAAGTTCTGGGATTACAGGCATGAGCCACCACGCCTGGCACTGTGGTATGTGGTACTGGTTGCTTCTGGGGTGAATCTCCACGCCAGTATTGTTATGTGCTTACCGGGGATCGAATCCGGGTCCTTGCGCTTGTAAGACAGGCGCCAGAACCACTGAGATAAATCCCCAGCCCCTAAGGTTGGTAATTTTAACTAGAGAAGGCCGGGGCAGTTTGCTATTTAAAAAAAATGTGTTTTAAACCTTGGAGGAGTGGCCTTAAGAGCAGACAAATTAGCTAACAGTTTGAGTTTAAGATGGCATCTGAAATATAAAGAAAAAAAATCACACAACTAAAGTAATAGCATCACCCACTAGATACTCATTTATGTGGATTATGTATATTTCTGATTTCACTGAATGCTACCTATGTACTAAATATTCACCCTTTTGAAGTTCTTGTTGCATTTAACATTCATATTTCTCTAAATGAAACATTTTAGAATTAATTTTATTTATGGAGAAAACAACGACTGACATGGTTATTTAGCTTGTAAGGACTGTAAAAACCATAAAAACAAATTGCATGTAAAAAGTATAACTCCTTCTCAGCTAGTTTCTTAATTATTCTCATGCTTCTTCCCAAGATTCAAAGAATAACCTCCATATCCCAGACAAGAAATGCTATAAGGAAATGAATGTATATAGATTTCATTATACTATTTGTAATATTTTGTATATTAAGATGGTAAATCAAAATATTGATGCATTACTATGCAGTTTAATCACATGTGAGGTTTTTGTGTTTGTACTCCTCTAGAATGGAAGACAAAAGCTGCTGGAAGAAGGAGGTTATGACCAATGGCACAATTTGTCCTTGCTCAGGAATCTAGAATTGTGCAGGAGTTGATTTAGGGACAAAAAAGTGGACTGAACTTTTGGGGAGCTGACCTGGAGTTCAGATGACTGGGCACATACTCCCTTGCAGTCAGTTGTCAGTTACTTTCAGCACCTAATCCCGATGCGGTTTACTAAACCCAAGCTGTAAAACACTATTCAAAGGACTGGTAATGTGATTACATTATTTAGCACTTGTAATAACCTCGACTCCTCTCTCAATCTAGGCAACACGAAATTGGGAAATGATATAAGCAGCTCAGGTATAATTTTTCTGCTCATACTGTAACTCTAAATATGATCACAGGTGGTTTTGCTGTCCCTTGTTTTTGTTGTGAAATAGAATCCAAAAGATCATCTTTCCCTTAAAAAAATGCAAAGGAAAAAGATATGAAAAATATGTTATATATTGTGAAATAGAAAATGCTCAATGTAAAATAAGGTGAAAGGGGACAATGTTGAGATTGTAACAAAAAAGTAAGGAAACAAATTTTATATATATGGGGGGGTGGTAGGGTGGGTGGGGCTATGGGAAAAAATGAGAATTAAGTTGTGTCTTATACTGGTACAAATCCCCATTATAGAGTGCAATCATGATGTGTATCTTTAATGTACCAATAAAGATAATTAAAAAAAAATTATGTGGTTGAGAAACTTTTGCCCAGACATGGCACAAATTACTTTAAGAATCACTTCTAAGTATACTCCTCTTTCAGGGAAGAACAAAGAAGAAACATGTATTATAGGAACAGCAGAAATGCAACCTTCAGTGCATTATTTAGTAGCTGGTGTTTATCTGCTCCCTTTCTCATAGATGGCACACTTCCTTCAATAAAGAAACAACTCGGAAGTCTCTTTTAATAACTTCTAATAGCTTAAAGTACAGATGTCTAGATGTAAGATTTTTTTTGCATCAAATGTCAAGATGTTGTTTTTTATGGACAATAAAGGTGAAGTATGTGAGGCGTTCATGAGTCCATACCAATTCTAAAATACTTCCAGGAAAAATGGAGTACATTTACATAGAAATGGCAAGTGCTCTTCCTCAGATCCTAGTGCTGTTTTGTAAGCAGCAATACACAACTTCTCATACAAATTAGTCAACACTGAAGAAATTGATGTCTTTCTCTCTTTCTTTCTCTCTCTCTCTCTCTCTCTCTCTTAACTGCATTGGCAATAAATGCCTTCAAATTTCAAAAAAATAGCTTTAATGCTGCATATTATGTAGAAAGCCATATATAACACTTGGAAAATATGATTGTAGTCAGCCACAGCAAAATGTAGTACTTAAAGTTATTATGACAATTTAATGGTTGAGAATATGGTACCTCAAGGAAGATAATTACCTCATTTAATGCTAGATAGGCAGAACTGGGATTCCACCAATAGTCTGTTTACTCAAAATCCCATGTCTGCTTTACTACATAATGCTTCTTCTCCATGGAGAAATATCAATAGTTAGGATGGAAAAAGTTTCTGTGGGCACATTAGATTCAACTACAAATTGGCTATGAATACTTTACAATGCTATTTGGAACACACTCAACCACTGTTATTATCCTTTATTTATTATTTTTTTAACTTTTGGTGATGTATTGAATGAATATTTGGCCTTCATAGTTGTCTCACATACAGAACTCTATTTTTTCCAATTAGCCATTTTTAGAGCAGAATGATAAAGAAATTACTGTATCCTTCCCAAGGGGAACACGTTGGAGAACTAACCAGTGGGTAATCACAAAACCAAACACCTCTCTCCACCATTAGATTCCTGTTTTAGTGCCAACTTTGGAGACCTGTGGGTTTGTTTTCATGTCAGAAGGCTGCAGGGTTGCCAGGAGGGCATCAAAGAGAAACTTATTCTGCCACAGTTTTATCAAAGGCCAGCTGTGATATTAATTCAAAGGTTATTTTTTTCCTTTCACTTTCATTTACTCCCCCCTAAGAAAGGCTCTCTTTCAACCAATTTAATCTTCAAAGAATATTATATCTCTATTTGAATGTGGCAACCAAATGGCAAAGCTGGATAAAGACAACCTAGACTGTGGTCCCTGTTTGTCAGTGAAGTTGTTTTCAAATAGCAACTGGAGTAAAGTCTTCAGCTGCAGCTTACACAGAAGCTGGTGCCAGTGTGTGCACAAGGAAACAGAGCCAGCTTTCCTGAGATGGTTCCAATGGCTGGATTCCATCCCTCCGCTCCCAGCTCACACTCCTCAGCACCAGCCTGATGTTTTCATAGAACTTTACACTTGCTTCTCACTTGGATTGTAGTTTCAAGTCTGAAAATATTTTAAAATCATTTTGACTTGAAAAGGGAATGTGTACTTATAAACCCACAGTTGCTTATTAATATGCAAGGAAAGAGGGG
Organism: Petromus typicus; assembly: GCA_004026965.1. Classification (NCBI taxonomy): domain Eukaryota; kingdom Metazoa; phylum Chordata; class Mammalia; order Rodentia; family Petromuridae; genus Petromus; species Petromus typicus. The sequence continues at coordinate 43,839 of PVIR01010803.1, read as the reverse complement.
ACAAGTCAGGAGTAAACTCTGTCTGAGTTTCACATGGAAGATTCATCCATGAGACAGACCAAGGCATTAGCTGCAGTGAGCCAGATCTCAGCCACTTTCCAGGACTCCCCCCAGGATTAATACTACTAGATGTATCTGTGGCTAATAGAAAAAGGTGGTGGGATGCTGTTGCTGCTCAATGCTTTTCTTGTTTTGGGAACTGTTTATAAACCATCATGCCCAAGATAGAGAAAACAATCTCCTACGATGATGCTTGAATCTAATGACATGGAGTTTGATAAACTGGAGCTTATTTCAATCTCTTATATTTCACCAAATACACGTTTACTCTGAACAAAGCTCCTTGCCCTAAGATAGAACATAAATTGACGCCAGAAAACTTACAACCAGTAAATTTGTAATATGGTTAGGAACAAAAGAAAATAGTTTTTTAAAGAACCGTAAGAGACAACATCTTAAAATGTGTGAAATTAAAGTCATGTTAGTATTAATCTTTGTAAGTGCAAGATCTATTGCAATTTCACCCACCAGGATTTAGCCCAAGACCTGGCACATGACAGGTCATCTTGATATATTAGTTGCAAACTAGATGATTGCTTAAGAAGCTAAGTAATGGAATAGAGTGCACATTTTTTTAATTAACCCAATTAAAGCAGAAGGAGTGGGCCTTAAAAGAATCAGAGAGGTTTAAAAGCTGGTAGCATGGAAAAGAGAAAATGTTCTAGACAGGAAATTAGAATTTGTAAATGTTCAAGGATTAAAAGGTTCAGAGGCAACACAAAAGATGAGCTAGTAGGAGTTCAAAGGATGAAGCCAAAGCTCTCTCATTTGATCAATATTTTTCCTAATGCAGGTACCAGCTGTGCCTGATCCTTCAGAACAGAAATAAGCCCTCATGAGGATTCTGTGGAGCCAATATTGGAGAGGAAATCATGTCCCATCAAAAGCCCTCTTAACAGGGGATCAGGATCCCAAAGCAGAGCCGGGGAACTAACTTCATACCTTGACCATAATCAATCAGGTCATCAGACAAGGGACGATATCCCACTAGAGAACACTAGAATGCTTCAGGCATTAGCTCTGGGTCCTGGGTTGCATTCTGCTCATCATGGTGATATTAAGAAAGTGGAGTTACACGGCATCCCTGGTGTTCAGAATGCACATTATTCTCTAGTGTTGTGTGCATTGGGGTATATCCTTAGTGTCCAATTTGATGTCCCATTGCTTCTCAAATCTTTGCTAGCTATAGGGGAAAATTTTTTGAACAGTTCAACATATGGCTCCAGGCCAGACTGCAAAAAATATGACCAAAATGTTATCCAGCTATACTCAAGTTGCTGTGTGAGGAGGTGAACCTGAGAAAGGTACTCTAACTTATTCCTTGGAGATTCATCAATTTAAGTGAGTTCTGTCAAGGTAAAACTTAGTTGTAAAAAAAAAGTGATCCTTAAGGTTCTTCTTACCCTACAAAATATAAGAAAAAATATGCTTTATTCTACTGTGAACCTGCCTATGGTAACAAGAAATGCAGCAAGAAGCTGGAGTTGGAACACACCCAGTAAGTGTGCTGATGGGCTGAGCAATAAGAAAGAAGCTGAGGTGTTGAGTCAGACCTTGGCTTTTCCTGTGTGGCACAGGTATCTGGATTCACTTCTCTCAGGTGAGCTAAGATCAGATTGACTGATGTGTACTTATTGATTTAGGTGCTTGAGTATAACATTTCCTAATTTATTAGTTACCTGTTAGTTGTTGGGACAACATGCCTGATACACAATTTAAAGAAAGAGATGTTTGTTTCAGTTCACAGTGTCAGAGATTTCAGTCCACAATTAGCTGAGCCCATAGAAGAAAGAGAATAGCAGAAGTAAATGGCAGAGGAAGCTACTCAATCCATAGCAGTAGGAAGTACAGGAATGGAGAGTCCAAGGCAAGTTTACCTGTCACAGTTTCTCCTCTATTATCTTAGTTACTCTTTCTCTTGTTGCTGAGGCAGAACATACAACACTCAAAGTTAGAAAGGGGAGGTTTATTTAGCTCACAGTTTGTAGAAGTTTCAGTCCATAGTTAGTTGGCTTCAAGGCAGAGTAGCACATGGCATGGGGCTTTACAGAGGAGAAATAGTTCTTTGCATGCAAAATACAGGAAAAGCAATAAGGGACCTTAGCAGCATCTTTCTGCCCCTTTTGTCTTATTCAGACTACTCAGGTCAGGTAGCACTTGCATCCCTATCCTAACACTCTTGGGTATAGCCTCACACTCTAGATTCCTATGAAAAAGCATGAGGATTTGGAGGACATCCAAACACATGCCCTAATATCCAGTCTCTATCTCTCCATCAAGGCCCCATCTTTTAATAGCTCATTCAGGTCTGGACTCATCAATAAGTTTATCCACTATTTGATTAGCATACTTGCAAATGAATAATCTGTCTAGGCATCTCTTAGTCCAGTCAAATAGACAATCAAGTGTAACTGTCATTCTTAGGTACTATGTTTAATGTTAATCCAACTCAGCTTGTATGGAGATAGAATTCAAGGTCTAAGTTAGTTTGTTCCATGAGCTTCAAAGTCACCTGTGTTCTTTGGGAAGCAACATAGATCCGTAGCCTGGTTCCATCAGCCTGGAGTAGCATCAAGAAAGTGTATTTTTAGCGATGCAACAGGTGACTGCAAAACAACTGGTTTAGCTGCAATACAGATCAACACCAATCAAGGATATTAAATTGATGTTACTTTTCATTTGTAATTAAAAAGGTACAGGTTGGACATTATGTCACAATGCCAGATAAGGTAGTAGAACCAGGAAAGGAAAAATGATATGACTAAAAGTTCAAAGCACATGATTAAAAATGTTGAGTCAGTCACAAGACAATAAGGTGGAATAGGTAAGCAAATCCCTAAGGCCAGGGCTAGGCTCAGTAGACTTTTCCTTCAGCTCACTTTGGCTGACTTCACCTGGCAAACATTCCGGGGAGCCTTGTTGTGTTCAATGCAGAATCTAACAATGTGGCCACATACTGAAATGACATGGAAACTAAAACAGCTTGATCTCTCACCTACAGGGTTATGATTTTACTGGTCTAGGGAGAGAGATTTTTAATGTCTCCTCATATTATACTTATATGCCTTCAAGCTCTGCTTTAGGATCACCAACAGCATAGGCATTTCAATTTGATCAGCTTAACCACCAGGTCTCAATGTTTATGTGTTCACTGTTCAGCTGAGGTTCTTGTGAAAATTCAAATTCTTATTCCACAGGCCTGGGGGTGTTTTGCCTTTCCCTGTAGCTGATAGGAGCTGCCTGTGCTGTTCAGCTATCTGCCACATGAGTAGCAGGAATCTAGATGGTTGCAGGCTGTAGCTCCACTTTAGCACCACTGAGATCTTGTTAGAAACACAAATTTCAGGTTATTTTCTCAGCCTACTAAGTCATAAATTCTAGTAGTGGCTGGGGGTCTCCAAGAGCCCTCTGGGTAGTTCTGATGGCACTCTCATCTGAAAATCCTGCTCTGCTCCATCCCATCACCATCTGTCGCTGTTTAACCTGGCTGAGCTGGGTCAGGAACACTTCCTTTTTTTAAGTCTGATGGAACTTTTCCCAGGAGGGAATCTAGGACTTCAAAAGAGAAATTTGGGGTTCTTTTTTTATTCATGCTGACAATTAAAAAGGCATTGTGCTCGCATGACCCTGAAATGGTAATCAGTCTAACACACTGCTCTTTGTTCAATCCCTGAACCACAGAGGCTGCATAAGATGAAGGGGTTGGGCACATTCTCCCAGATCCTTTCGCTTCAACAGTCAGTAATTCCATGACTCTCTAATGAGAGAGGCTGTAATGTTCTTCCTACCTTTGTTACTGCACTCTACCTAGTCCACTCTACACTGTAATATTCACATTGTCATTCTCTTGTATAAGTAAATGGAAGGGGCAAGGTCTGATGCAAGCCTCAGATGCTGGGCAACAGTCATTCAGTTCTCTCAAAAGTCAGGAGCCACTAGGAGTTTATTCCTGGTCCCAGGAGTAGAGAAGCAGAGGAAAGAAAGGAGGAGTGGGGTCTCCTGAGGGGCTGCGGCTGGCACGGAGTTCCTAGGCCACAAGTTTAGAGGATTGTCTGTGAGCCTCTCTTGATTTGTACCTTTACAGCATCCTGAGAACTGTCTTCACCCTTTGTGCTAAAACCTGAGCACCAACTACACACACTGCCTCACCAGTTAGGAAAATTTGGTTTTCCAGAGACTGCCCAGTTTTTCACACTGAAAAGTCTGATATCCTGACAAACACCTCAGTCCCTAGCAAACAGTACTATTGCCTACATTAGGGCAGAGTCTCTTACTTTAGAATTAATCATCTGGATAATATGAGTCATGGGATATCTTTGTGTTTTAGGAAGGTTAGTAGCATCTTTGCTGTTTAGACTCTAGATCCCAGTAGGACTAAACTAGTTATAGCAAACAAAAAGTCTTCTGCTCTTGTCAAGTGTCCATCAGCAAGAAAAATCTCCCACAGGTGACAGCTGTGATCCTAGGTATTAGTGACTTTACCCTGACTTTTTCTGGGATAGAATTTGTTCTATATTAATATACTTAAAAATCACTTAGGGTTTTTATAGATGTTTCTTCAAAGAATTAAAAAATAATGAGAAATGACATGAAAAATGCTCAGTACTGTCAATGATTGCAAATGCACATTAAAACCAAATGAGCTATTCCTTCATAGGCACTAGGAATATTTATACTAAAAGAGAATCAGTTATAGCTATTGGCCAGGGTGTGGGGAGATTTGAACATTTATTCTTTGCTAATGAGATGTTTAAGTAGAGCATCCACTTTAGAAAAGTTTAGGAGATTCTTAAAAGCTTAAATAAAGAATTATCATATGATGTGGTCATCGCTGTCCTTGGTGTTTACTGAAAGAACTGAAAATATATATCTACACAAAACTCATACAAAGATATTTGTGGAGACATTATTTATAATAACCAAAGATGCAAATAACACTAAGGACCATCAACTGATGAAAGGATAAATAGATGTGGTGTATTCACACAAGGAGTTATTCACCCATGAAAGCAATGTGGTATTGATACATGCTGCAAAATGAGGGAACCACAGAAACATGAGAAGTAAAATATGATAGACAAAACCCCAAGATGTTATTATATGAAATGTGTAGAATAAAAAATCCACTAAAAAAGTACATTTG
>PVIR01010803.1:0-38536 GCA_004026965.1 Petromus typicus | reverse complement strand
TACTGGTACAAATTCCCAATGTTGTGTGTGTATATAAAATGTACCAACATTTGAACTAAAAACATTAAAAAGCTGTTATTAATTTTAAAAAATCACTTAGAAATATGATTAAATACAACTATGAGTCAGTAAGTCTGGTGTGGGGTCAGATTTTCTGAGGATCACATTTTGAAAAGCATCAGAGCACTCTCCAAGGCTTCCCTGTCAAGCTACTATCCAGTCTCCTGTGTGTTACAAATGCAAATTCTCCCATCTCAGATCCACTGACCAAAAAACTCTGGAGATGGATCTAGCAATCTAATGTAGCAAGATTTCTTGGTCACTCAGCTTCAGACTCATGTCTGTGAATCCCACTGTAGAGAGCCTTGCCCGCCTGAGCCAGCACTCTTTTCCATATCTGTACCCATGCTTTTGAATAAATTGTTCAATTTTTATTCAAAAAAATAATATTATTGAAATAAATCATGAAATTATTATGTCATAGTAAATTAAAGAAAAAGCTTTATAATAGAAAAATCTTCTATGTAAAGGTATGTTATCGCTGTGTTTGGGAACCTATTTTGGCACTCATATTTAGTACTGTAAGATTCATTTAAGGGTTAAAATCGCCTTGTTTTAAAAGTGCTATGTAAGAAAGTACACGTATTTATTTCTTTTGTGCAGTGGTATACAATATCCATGTTTTATCACCTGCAACTTGATGTTTCTAATGCAGAAGGAAATGAAATGAACAGAGAAATAATGGAAAGAGGAAATTCTGGGTGGGAGTGAAGAAACTGGGATATGTTCCCAGCTTCAGAACCAGTGCACTAAAGTCTTATCTCTGGGCCATATTGTTTTTCCTGGGTAGTAACTCAGGACTTCATGGCTCTTCTTGTGAAAGAAAAGAAGCTTCTCTGTTTTCGATGCTAAATATACTGTAATTTTCATTATGAAAAGAAAGAAATAGGGTGCACTATTTGCTTGTTTTCTGTTTTCTCAAGGAACCTTGGGGCTGTAATACAAAGACCTAATCCATGGGAGTTTGCTTCCACTGAGATCAGGACACCGACAAGCTCTGTAACAGCCATCCAGCCACACATCCAAGAACCCTCACAGCTGAAGTGAGGCGAACACTTCATTAAGCCACCTTGAGCTTTTTATTCGCTAAAGAGCTTCTCCTGGTCTGAAGAGTGAATGTGCTCGGCTGAATCTCTAATGTATTGCCAGAAAAAAGTTTATTCTTGGAAAGCTTTGGACATCTCTGTTTGATGATTGACTGAGAGCCTTGGGAATCAGACAGAATATCATAAAGCACAGCCAATTTTTCTTGTCATCCAGCTTCACGCCTCATCTGCCCCTCCCACCCTCAGTCTTTTCTCTAGAGCACCGCAGTGGGATTCATAATTTCCACTTCATCAAGGCACAAACTCCATCATTCAATTCAAACAGTTTGTACCAGTCATGGCAAGCAATGGTTTAGTGACAACAAATGGTTTCCCTAGAATTGCGTCAGAGGGAAAATTCCAATAACATGGTGAGTGGTAGAGAAATAGTCACACCCTCCAGAATGGACCTGTTCACCTTCTGAGAAAATGTTTCCTTAACAAGAAAGGAGACATAATTTAAATACAAAAGCAAGCCTTATTTTAAGAGACATTCCTCTTTCTTGATGTGGACCGTGGCTTACTATCAGCTTTTCTTCAGAGCTATTATAATTAAACTTTTCCAGTTGTCCAACATGTATTACTTCTATGTTGATACTTCCATGATTGTAGTCTATTTATGGCTTTGTGCAGTGTGTATTATTTCCTTGTTAAAATCATTAGCATAATATGTTTGGACCCAAGATTCCATCTTCTTCATCCTCACTCTACAAACACTGCCATGTCAGTGAATGATACCATCCTACAGCCAGGTATTGAACTACAACACTATAAACATTTTTTAAACTTTTCTGTCATTCAGCCCACCAGCATGTTTTATTCATTTTACTTCTAATTTGTTTTTTTTCATGTCCTTATCTTGTGTTTCCATGATCCCCACCATCTCTCACCTGGATCAAATCCTTCTGCTTTGTCTCCTATTAAATCCACTCTCTAAAATAAGAGGAATGATATTTTTGAAACATATGTCAAATTCATCTCATTAAAAACCAACCAACCAACCAAACAAACAAACCATTTAATGGCTTGTCATTGTCCTTTGAATCAAGCTCAAAGTCTTACCATGATTGCAAGACACATAAAAGTTTTCCCCAACTCTAATTACAGGGCTTAAAATCATATTGGCCTTCTTTCTGTTTCTAGAACAAGTCATTGAAAGTTTTGCTTTTGCTATCCTAACTCCATAAAGTATAATTTTCTTAGCTTTCACAAGATTCTTAACTTTCAGAGCACAGACTAAATTTGACTCTTCAGATATCCTTTCTGTGACCAATTACCAATTGGTCATTTTTTGCTATAACAGTACACAATTTATTTTTCTTTAGTATATTTTATCACAGTCTGGAATTGTTTTAGGTATCTGTTTATTTTTAAACTATATATTTTTCTGACACAGATATATCCTCAAGAAGGAAAGAAATATGCCTTAGTATTTTATTATGTTATCCAACAATTAGTACAAGCACCTCTGAGAAATATGAATTTAACTGATGATGCATCATATTGCTCCCTTAAAACTTAAACAGTAGGAGCTAGTATAATTGTGTTAACCACTTCAAGGTATGTATAATGCCATTCATAACTTTAAAACATGCTAATCAATAAATTATCATAAATATTTCAGGTTAAAGATGTTTAGGGGATAATATAGAGTATTTGTAAAGACTCACTATTTCTATTTTTTTTCATTTTTAATTGTATTTGTGTTTGAAAACTGATATATGTTTTTATTATGACAAAATGGTTTAAAATTCAGTTTAACAAATTATAAACCAGTCTGTATAAATATTTCATTGTCTCTACATATATTTAAATTAAATTAAGTATTGATGTTAAGTATTTCAAAGTGATTTGACTCATTGATAGAATGTTTGCTGAACATTCACAAAATCCTGACTCTGATCACTAGAATTGCACACACACAAAAATGTGGACTGAATGGGCCAAGTGCTTATTTATTATAAGCAGCACAGCCAATGTTTTGTTAGATGACACATACACTCTTGACTCCCCTCTGATTACTTTGTTTAAATAAGGCATACTGTCCGAAGCCAGAGTGTGTTTCAAAGCAGGACAGTCATGAGCTGTGACAGTGCCTGGACTTTCCTGCAGGCCAGGCCTCACTGGTCACCCCCTCCAGAACTCTATATATACCCTCTACCCTCTACTTCTGGTTATCTAAGACTGGGATAGGTCTTCATTGGTCCTTTCATAGGAGCATTAATGTATCATAAGTCAAGGTTTGTCCATTTCTGATGTATTTCACTAGAAGATCCTCTAATAGGACTCAGAGAAAGAATATATTTCCTATCTCTAGTATGATCAAGGTTCTCAACAGATACACATAGGAAGGGATTTATTATCTGAGAGTGGCCCTAAGGATTAGGGTAAAGAATCTCAGAATCTACAAACTGAAGACCCAGAGAAGGAAGTGGAAGAGCTCCAGGACAAGTCTACAGAGCAAGAGGACCAGGAGAAACAGGTTTAATTTCTAGGACCCATGAACTCTAACAACCACCCGTGCTTGGGTAGGAAAAGATGAACGACCATAAACAAGATGATAGAGAATTTCCCTTATTCCTCTCTCTTGTTGTATTCTGCCCTTCTCTCCCATTAGTATGGGCCATCTGGTTTACTTGATCAACAGCTGAGTAAATATTCATCTTTCCCAGAAACACCTCAGTGGAACACCCAGATGTGTGTGGTGTGTGTGTGTGTGTGTGTGTGTGTGTGTGTGTGTGTGTGTGTGTGTGCGTCTGTGTATATTCATGTGTTATTGGATACTGGACTCAAGGGCTTTGCACTGATATATGTCCTATTTCTTTCTGAATTTTTGATTTAAGTTTCCTAGGATGGATCAAACTAAGATCTTCCAGCCTCAGTCTCCTTGCATGCTGGAATTATAGGTGAGCACCGCCAAAGACAACACAGAAATAATGTCTCTTCACCTATTTGGGCATACCCTAGTCAATATAAAAAGATACATAAAATTAACACACTTAATGAAAGGGAGAATTTTCCTAACCATAGAGTACAAAATCTTTTGAAACACAATTGGATTGTCGAATACACAATTCTCATGCATTTGTAATCCATTTAAAAATACATACTTACTTTATTAAAATCTAAAGATACTGGCGTACTAGGCAACTTTTGACCTGCACCAAAGCCCTCTCCCCTCCCCCCTGCATTGTGTAAATTTTGGTGTGAATTGGAAATGATGATTTTATTTTAATGAATGAGTTTTGCAAAAGTGTCACAACATCACTTCCATGGTAGAACTGCAAAAAGATGTAAGCCTTTATCTCTTTTCTGAACATAATTTCTCACTCACTCTCTGTCTTGTTCTCAATATATGTTTGCTCTGATGAAGCAAGCTGGAGAGGCCTATGGGAAGGAGCCTAAGGTGTTTGTGTCTGTTGAGGATCAGAGGTCCTCAGCCAGACAGCTCCTAGAAAACTAAAGTCCAAGAGTTTAGGAGCTGATCTCTACTCCAGTTGAGTATTCATTTGTAAATCCTGCTAAAATCTTAACTGCAGCCTTGTGAGAGAACCTGAAATAAAGGACCAAGATAGGTTGTACTTTGATTCCTGATCCTCAGTCTGATGAGGCAATCAATCTGCTCTGTTGTAAGCTAGTGAATCAGGAAGTAAATCACCCCAAAGCAATAAGTTACTAGTGCACACAAATATATGATATTTGACTTTTTTTCTAAGGGAGAAAAGGAAAATGGTATTCAAAAGGAAAATTTCTAACATGGTTACATAGCCACAAGGAGAAATTGAACAAATACTTCATATCAATATGTTTAGCTTAAGAAATCAGATAGAAGTGGAGTGAAAAGACAAAATGGAATATAATGTTAGCTGATATGAGAGCAGAAGTAGTTGTAAAATCTTCTCTTCCTTTAGGTAATCCTTCAACACTGATGGATAGTCTACAGCTGCTATTTTCTACAGCTGCTACTTGCTTCTAGCTTTTGCCTTCTCAACCTGCTATCTCTCCTTACCCGATTCTTTATTTTATTAAGTTCTTGGGAGGATTCTGAGCTTTTTTTTTTCTATAAACAGGGCTAGTGATATTTGGTCCCCAGAAACTTGACATGTGTGTGTGAGTCAAAGGGTCAGATTGTACCCACATGCTTCGGGATTTGGAATGACGTTGAAAGAAACATGAGTGACTGAGTGAAGAATTAAGTCACCACTTAGATATTAATTATATATTCCGTTAGACACTATTAATAATTGAATGGCTATTCTATTTGAATGGCTATGATAAATAAAAAAGAAGTTACTCTTTAAAATGAGTTAATTTGCTAATTTTCTTCTTTGGAAGAAGGGAAAAAATTAAATCTTACTTGGTTTTTCTTAACATAAACTAGACACAAACAAGAATATTACTGGGGTAATCTAAGATTTGTGCTTTGAAAAATAAAGGGGTAAATTGGCTGTCAGGATGCTAGATTAAAAGAGAAGTCAGTTGCATAGAGTTTTGTGACACTTTAATTTATACCATAGCCCTTTGATTTTTTTTTTTTCTCCATGTCTTTTGGAGAATGGAAGTTTCCAAAAAGCCTGAAGTAAAAGTCAAAAGGTTTTCATTACCAAAGACACAGGAGCTATACCAAAGAACCTGGCTTTTCAAAGACTAGGTCAATTTCCAAGGTGCATTGTCCTCAAAGCAGAGATGTCAAATACACCCAAGTTTGCAGAGTTCTATCTCCACTGTGATATTGATTTGTTACATGGCCTGGGGGTCGATGTTGAACCTCCCATGGTTTCTTCTCTTTCTTAGCCATGAAATGGAGATGAAAATTTTGAGGTTCAAAGTGATTTGGTGGGAATTAAATAATAGCTTCAAGCCCTTTGAAACAGTGAAGTGATAAGAGTTTATTTTTAGCTTTCATCAGATGTTATATAATTTTTCATTTAAGCAAAAATTAACTTCAAATATATCACACTTCAGTTGTGACCTATTCACTTGTTGATTAGTGGTTCTGAAGCATCTATTTTAGGTTGTCTGCAACAGTAAATATGTGGAAAGCTCATATTTACCCTAGACAACAGAGAAATCACATCTGGCAAACATTCCCTCATGCAATTCCTATGCTCCGAGAAGATCATGTATGGAATCTTACAGATATATAAAATATTGTCTCATTTGTGGTTTAACTGTTTCAAAGCAAATATAGAATATTTACTCTGACTTCTCATAAATAAGGTAAAATAAAAGGAGAACTCTTATATCTTCTATTAGCATTTTGTCTTCAAAAACTAATTTTTTTCAATGTAAGATTCTTCATGCCCACCAGGCTAAGTATATTATTTTCATATACAAGAAAGCAACTCTCAGGATACAGAAAGGTAAAGTTATAGTACATGGAATTTAAAAGTACTATGGTATAGTAGTTAAGAATTTGGGCTCTAGAATCAGACTTAGTTTGAGTTAAAATCTCCAATCAATCAAGAACTGGTCATGTATAGTTATATTTTTAGTTTCTATTTTTCTGTAGATAGTTTCCTGAGGTCAGACAATACATCGTATTAGCTTTCATTCCTGAATCACCTTACATGTACATTGAATTTGATAAATATCTCCTTGACTCATTAGACTAATACATTGAAGAGTGAGGTGCTTCACAGTTTTTGTTAAAGTGGAATGTTTTCCATTTTTAGTAAGTTGTATTGAAATTTGGAAAAGGAAAAGATACCTTTACAAGTGCTTTCCCCCAAACACCAAGGCCACTTTTCTAAGGTTTGTTTCCCCAACATTTAGAGGAAGCTTCTTCATCCAAGGTACAGAAACATGCAGAATCACTGCTGAGGAGATTCTGTGCCCTGTATGTTATATATTGTGAAACAGAAAATACTCAAAGCAAAATAGGGTGAAGGGGGAAAAATAATGAGATTGTAACAAAAAAGAAAGGAAACAAAGTTTATGTATATGGGAGGTGGTAGGGTGGGTAGGACTTTGGGAAAAAATGAGAATTAAGTTGTGTCATATACTGGTACAAATTCTCATTGTGAAGTGCAATCATGCTGTGTATATGTAATGTACCAATAAAGATTTTAATAATAAAAAAGAGGAAAAAAAAAGAATTCCACAGTGGTTTCTGTCAAGCTGATTTTCAGAGAGAAGGAAAAATTTATTTTTGTTCAGGAATGGAATTACTTACACTAACCTTTGCATAAAACATATCTATGCCAAAGCTGCCAAAGGCCTTCTGGTGGTCTATGTCTTTTGAATAGCTTGTATGCCTAAAATATTTACACACAACACAATCAACTTTCAATTCCCAAAGAAACTAAAATTTTCAAGCATGAGCTGAACTGGAAGAGAGATTGTCACTTGGCCAACAAGCACAAAGCTATTGTGGTATAGCTAGCTATAATAATCTTAGAATTTTAATTAATGAATTCTAAGGCTTATTCCAAAATCTCTTATCCTAAACTTGTCCTGTATTAAGAATTCCCAATGTCTGGGGCTATGGGAAAAAATGAGAATTAAGTTGTGTCTTATACTGGTACAAATCCCCATTATGGAGTGCAATCATGATGTGTATATTTAATGTACCAATAAAGATAATTAAAAAAAAAAAAGAATTCCCAATGTCCTTCACTTTCTTCTAATCTGCTTGTTCAACTACTTCCCATTTGTCCTCCTCATATGAACACAGCAAATATCCTATTTGCATTATGAACGCAGCACAGAGTGATTTGCTGTCAGATCTATATTTTGTCTCTGTAATGACTTCAAGAAATACTTGCCTCAAAATATAATTGTACAGCTTTAAGTAGGAGAACCATCATAAGGATTCACTTACACAGAAAGCAGTATAGGATAATAAAAGAAAAGGTTTCTACAAGGACTCTTTGAGTTCATGTGTTGTTACTGTCTAACTAGAGACTTTTACAAAGTTCAGTCCCCTCTAGGAGCTTTGCTTTTCCCATGGGAAGAAAAAAAAAAGGCTGCACTGTCTAATTTCTAAACTAACTAGATTATTACTAATATCTCCTTCCTCCAAGCCAGACACATAAACCTTCACTTCCCTGAAAAGACATTTATGCTATAAAACTTTTCACAAAGACACACTTTATCTTCATGCTTCTTTCTTGAGTAAAATAACTTTGGGAATGCTTTCCCTGCTGTGTGCCCAGAAGGTAAAGTAGTATGACAGTGAGACCCAAATAGAGAAAACTGAAAGAAAAAAAAATATGTGATTTAGGTGGGCAACACAGAAATGGCCTGATATAATGAGGTCAGTCATCGGCAGGGGCTGGTATCTGTGAGTTCTGAAATGAGGTGCACACAATAGTTGACATTATATAGAATCTAGGAATATCTAAACAGTATTTGAAAGCAAGGATGGACAGTAGATAATTAACATCATGAGTTGATGTTAGAACTTTCTTGGTTGCTGACAGACACATGGCTAACTTGTGTCATGAACAGCTGATATCCAAATGAAACTGATAAACAAATGAAGTCTTAAGAGTTCAACCTCGGTAGTCTCTGGATTGAGACTTGTCTGAATAGGTTTGTTAGCATTGTTGAAGTGGGACTACCGGATATTAACATATATGGATAATCAAAGGCAAGAAATTTATCCTGAGGGAAAAGGGTCGGGAAGTATACATTTTGCTTGATTTCTGTAAGTTCCCATAGAAACAGACATCCCATTTTGATACTGTTTGAAGCACTTTGCTCAATTTGGTCCTAAAGATTGGACTAGTACTTTAAGAAAAGTACTTCAGACAAAAATGGAAAAAGTGAGTGGCCCAAATCATAAAATTCTGCATGGGGAAAGAGGAATGCAGACAGGAGGATTTTGTAGCTTGTTAGTTCCATGAAAACGACAATATCCTTTTTCCATTTCAGTATGAGGATAAAATGGAAGTGAAAAGAAATTGAAATGTTCATCATTCTTTGGAGCAGAAAATAGACGGATGACTTTGTGAAGCAGACACAATCACTCCCTAAGGGGCTTGAAAGAAATGAGCCACATGTCTACATCAGAAGGAAAGTGGTGTATTGAAACACCAGGAGTGGGCTGGGCAAGGCTTATTCTATAGTATAGAACTGTCTGCATTACTCAGTTAACCTTTTTTCTTTGCATGGAACAACATCCACTGAGACAAGTATAGGCAAAGGAGGAATGCACCGACAGATGTCAAAAAACCAAACTTAACAGCAGTCAGTCCCAACAACATCTACTGACCAAGGAAATAAAATAATTCAGAAGGAAGTTTTGTTTTCATTTCTTTCTGTCACTATATTTTGCTTTCCTTATCTCTATAAACTAACATCTCTGTCTCACTGAGATTATTGTACACACCACTTTTCAGTGCTGCATCAGTTTCTAGCTCCAGAGCTGCTAACTGCCCAGGACTTCAATGTTCACTGACCTATTTTGGGTTAGCTCTGATGCCCTGATTTAGTCCTGTGTGGGAACACCTGAGGGAGCACACTGAACATGTATCGATATCCAAACATAGGATTTGGAGTGAAGGAATTGTTTGTAGAAATAGGCCACTGTGGGTGTTGATACCACAAGAGCATCTAACAAGAAAGTATTTCCAATTCTGGATTATTCCAGTACAGATAGGAGAAAACTGCAGAACGGAGAGGAGGAACAGGAGAAGATTTGTTTTGTATTCTATAGGAAATTCCAGAGACACTGATTCTAAAATTGTCTTTGAAAAAATATGCAATGGACAAAGACTCAACAGAGGGAGAAAGATAATAACAAAACTTACCCTTTTTGTTATCATGGGTCAAAGAAGAAACTTGACCACTCATTTAGGAAAAGCTTTGTTATTATTTAGATATTGAAAAGTGAAGTAAATTAATGAACATCAGATTCCACGTGAAAGAATCAGGCCAAGTCCACTTGTGAGTAGGACACACAGAATGAAAAGACTGCCCTACACACTCAGTCAGGACTGTTGTGCTTTAGATACACAGTTCATTATCATGTTTGCATCAACTGTAAATGTGATAGAATGAACAGGACCACCCAGTAGGGGTAAGAAAAAGAATATGTGTTAAGCTTAAAGAATTTAAAGCATATTGCAAACCATTTCATGAGAAAATTCTTCTTGCCAGATTTGCTTTTTGTTTGAATAAAGTCATATTAGCATTATGAAATTATTTTGAAATCACAAACTACTGTGCTTAAAGTTATTTGCACCATAATCTCTTGAAGCCATTGCCAAACTTGTTCTAACATGCAAAGCTCTTCAAAGAAATAAGAAAGATTTTTGATCTGTAGGTAGTTTCATAGTTTGATAGTTTCAACTGATTAAAAATTATATAATGATTAAAAATGACATATGGCTGCTATAAGGCTTTTTGAAGCATTTTATCATATTAAATGTATTTCAGTGTGGGTTTTTATTATCACTAGACTACTTGTAAGTGAAACTTGGTACTAGGAATAAACAACATTTAAAAATAATTTGTGAACCTCAGGAACCTATGACACATAGATTAGTAATCAGTAGTTTTAGACACAAACTTGTTTTACAGATGAAGGGACTGAAGTAAAAAAAGTATTATTCCAGGGATCAAAAATCTAGGTCATTGGTAGGTGAACCAGCACTGGAATTCAAGTCTCTGGGTGAAAAGTCAATTCCAAACTCTTCTGTCTAAATCAAAAGACAAATTACCTCATTCTTATTACTATTAAATGTCATTATTTGACTTGCATTTTTATATATACAATATATATCTATATATGTATCAATATATCTATATATTGATACATATATAGATAGATAGATATAGATGCATATGTAGATAGATATAGATACACACGCATATATATATCTATATATAGATATATATATCTTAAGTGCATCTATCCTAAAGATACATGTTTCCTAAAAGTACATATATATCAACATACACACATATTAGTTCATGCTATACTTAATGAATATTGTGTTATTATTTTATTTTGGAATATACTATATATAATTCAACATTCTAAATTATTATATTATTTTTAAATGAAGAATGTCTAGGTAGCCTGGAAGAAATATATATTCATGCATAGAACTTCAGACTACAGAATGGTTATTTCCTCTATCTAATGGTAAAGGAGAAATTTGAAAATTCTCTGAGCTTTCTCCAGAGAAGTAATCTAACATTTTTAGCATGTTTAATTTATTTTTATGGTTAATAATAACATTAAAAGTGTACAATATCTATCAGGAATCAATAAAAAAAGCACTCTCTTCTTTCATCTAAGGAAGTGCATGGGTAGCTAAGAAGGTGCAAGTCATTTCCATTAAGACTGAATTTTTATTCAGTCTTTAAGAAGATTAATAGCTACACTTTTGTCAAACATACTTTGGGGGCTCCTCCATACCTCCGCCCTTGGAGACACACTCAAATGAAACCTCGTCTTTACTGTGTGTCCAGCCTGTGCTTAAAATAGGTACATCTGAGCTGAAAGAAATGTATTTATTCCTACTATTTTACTATAAAGCATATGCAGCCTTGTAAAATTATAAATTTAGTACATAACTCATTTTGTAATAAATACATTGCCCAAATATGGTAGAAAGGACTTGCTCCTTCCTTGAAAAATAAAAATCAACGTCTTGTCCCCAAAATATTTGCTTCATTTTGCTGACAAGAATAAATTTTGCAAAGGTGCATGTCGTTATAATCATTTACTTCAGCCATTTGGGTGGCTGAATTGATCTCAGTACGTTTTTTTTTTTTAATTAAAATCTTTATTGGTACATTACATATACACAGCATGATTGCACTCAACAATGACAATTTTTACCAGTATATGACATAATTTAATTCTCATTTTTTCCCATAGCCCTTGTTTTAAACAGTAAGCCACATTTAACAGCCATGCTACTAATTTTTTCAAACATGTGAAGAGCAGGATGGTGAAGTTCCAACAGATTGAACTAGGCACTCATGTCCCATTTATAAAGCTTCCTAATGTGTTCTTCATTACAATTCTGGTCACTCATTGAGTTCCATTATAACTTATATTGATTCTATTTTCAGAAGGAGTATGGGGATGAGACAGAGAAATAATTAAGTAGTTTTTCAAAGAAGAATCACTGTCATATAAAATCATTCTAAGAGAATAAAAAGCCTACCATTTCCTATATCTAAACTAATTTGTAATTAGTCACCTTTATGAAATAAAATTTGGAGACATATAACTAATTTAAAATGACTTATTTTAGTGATATCTGTATATAGTATAACTTGATGTAAATTTTGTTTTAAATATCAGCTCTGATCTAGAAATAACGGCAACTAAATGCCGCATGCATAAAAATGTGCATTGTAAAAATGAAAGTCTTATGCAAATACTGTCTATTTTTTGGGCATATTCTGAGGTTAAGGCAATTCTTAGTGGATAATCAATGTATATTTTATACCATTTAAATGAGGTCAGTTGGGGGCACTGACTAAGATTAGCTCTGCTGAAGAGCAATACAAGGTGGGTAATGTGATTTTTAAATAAAATATTTAAATATGATTAAATGTCAACTTTGGTTGTGCCATTTTAATTTAGGTAATTAATATGCAAAGGATGTGGCAGTGAATAAATATATAAGTAGGAGTAGTAAAAGTTTACAGATTGTTTAAAGGGGTACAGATACAGAAGTTAAAAGCTGCCCAACCCTACTATGTAGGGTACCCTACTATTCCTTTAAAAGGAATAAGAAAGGGCCTATCTGGCACAGAAGACACCCCTTGTAGAGCCAGTTACTTGTGTCCTTTTAGAAAATTAAGTATGGTTGTATTTCTCTCAGTCATAACTTCTGATATTTTCCTTTTTTTAGATTTGGGAAGTAATTTTCCAGACAGAAAATATACTTTTTTCCCCCAAAGAGGAGAGTGAGACTCCTTACCCAAGTAACGCTGACAATATCCTATGTCTTCAGCTAAACTACTTCAGCATTGTTAAAACTGAGGGAATATGTTAGACCATTGCTTCAGTAGCTATCAAACTGTATTCTTTTAGTGTGTCATTGTAGACAAGATGGTAACATAGAAATAAACTATGGGAAATAACACTGTTTCATAATCCTACCTTCGTCTAGAAATTTCAAAGTAGAATCATATTAACTTTAAATCTTTCTTTTTAAGATGGCTTCATATTGATCAAACTCAAAATAAAAATAAATTTTCTCATTGTTACATAAATTAGTATCTATAGAAAATTATATTTCTTATGTTCTGGCTTGTAGGAGAAGCTTAATCTTATCCAGGTTGCTATTTTATTAACTTCAATAAAATAAACATAATTGCTTTGAAGGCACAATTCTACTTGTTTTCTATGGCTTCAAATTAGACAGTGCAGATAAAGACCTGTAATCTTTGTTGTTCTGTGCACCATATAATATTGGAAAATTTTATCTCAATGTTGATAATGACAGCCCAAAAATTGTCATGACAGAGATTGTGTTGTATTTATCTCTTTAGCAACCGACTTTAAAAGAACATCAATCATAGAATACGTTGAATGCATATCACTGAATGTGTTCATGATAGAGAAGAGCGATTGAATTGTATGACTATAAAAAAATAAAGAGTATATCAGATTGGGTGAGAGTGGGAATAGAAGATACTTAAAGTTTTGCTTATTCATTAAAAGACAAAAATTAATATGCTTATTCATAATGTTAAAATGAACATATTTATGCTTTCCATGACAAAATGATGCTTATGCATAAGACATGATTTCAAAGCATTCTTAGGTATGAAGGAAATTTTTTTCTTCAATCACATTCATTCTGTATTCTCAGATAAAATCCATATCCACTTTCTCATTGGTATTTCTGCTAATTAACTGCACTGTGCAACCACAGATCTATTCTGTCCCTTTGTAGCATCAAAACTTCTGGTTAAGTGGGTTTAGTCTATGGGTTCAGTCTATAGGTGACTGGATCAAGGGCTAAAAATGAGATCCTTGTGTTTATTCCTGAGCTCCTTCCTTAGGACATTGCCATAGATTGGTTGTGTTTGATGACCAAAGGTCTCAGTTCCTCTGCACACATTTCTGGAAAGCCCACTACTACTTACAGTAAATGTCATCTTCTCCTCACAGCTTCAGGTTACTCCTGCATCCCTTGTTGTTCTCCATGATCTTCAGATATTTTTACAGTAGACTGGTTTTAAATGCTCTTCAAGAACCCAGTTTGCATGCAACATAATAATCTTTCTCCTAGGATTCCAATCCATAAGGATTTCGAAGAAATAATTATGTAAAAATTCTGTCATGTAGGATAAGTATCATTATCTCCCCATTTCCTGATCATGGCCCAAAAGATATCCAGGGCTTTGTAGATCACTTTACCACACAGAAAAAGTTTATACTCTTAGATGAAGTGACTTGTTTTCTTACTATCCAACTCTGCTGTTTGGATAGGTTAGAAAAAACAAGTATACTCATTGTATTTGTGAGTGATAATATACCGGTCACTAATTAAGTATATAGTAACCTGAGCCTGGAAATACCTGGCAAATATTGAGAAAGTATAGCAAAAATATCACAATTAGAAATTAATTCATGTGTTCAAGTAAATAAACCACAAATCACTCAGACCATCAGCCCACAACATTTACACTGTACTTGTCTTTTGCTCAATAAAGATCTTCAACAATGGCTAAGAAGAAATTGAGATTTTTAAATATTGCATAAAAGTGGTTATTTGATTGTGTTTTCTACTAACCATAAGCTTTTGTATATTCAGCAGTCGTGCAGGTATATTTACTCTTTTTAAATGTATAAACATTAAATATAATCCCAAACTAATCCAATTTATTTCATATGGTTATGTTTTATTTTTTAAAATTGTATTTCATTTGTTGCCATATTAAGCTGAAGCAAAGCTAAGTTCTTTCTTTCTTTGAGAAAATATTGAATTTACCTACTTCCTCCAAGGCAAACTGACACAAAGTTAAAGATTCTATTGTATTTTTTGTGAGTTTTACAACACAGGGCTGCTGTTGTTATAGATTCTGCAATATGTCTTAGAAAAGATTTTTTTTTTTTTGCCACAATTGACATCTTGGGAGTGAATAATGCTGAAAATGCTGATAGTGTTGATCTTGAGTTCTCAGTATCAGAGTTCTGTCTACAATAGAGCAGTCTTATTTTTTTCTCTGCTCAATGAAGAAAAGAAAAAGAAAAATCTGAATATATGTAATGGAGTATAAATGGAGCAAAAACAAATGGAAATTTTCAAAATGTTAATTAATTAGAATACAAAGCATGGAAATATGCAAAAGTTTAAATAATTAGAATACAAAGCCTACAGAGTTATTACTTTGAAATAATAGTTCCTTTACTTCTTTCAATAAAGAACAAAAGATGTGTCATGAAATTGTGTTGTTCTCTAGCCCACACCAGCCAGGGACACATAAGATACATATTTTAATCCTTATAGTTCTGTGCCTCATAGTCCATAAGGTAAAATAATTTTTGTAGTAGAATCAAAGCGAGGTACTAATTTTCAAACATGAAGAGAACGACTATCACTTAAGGGGGGAAAAACAAACTTTAATGTATTTTAATCTGTTATGTGAAACTTAATAACCCATACTCACTGAAGCCAAAAGAAGTACTGTTATATAAAATTATATGATGGACACTGATGAGTAGCCTCTTGAGAAATATCACAGGTCTTTTTTCTCCATAGCTTACTTCCTGAGCTCTCCTTATTGGTGCTTCTGGTGCAGGGTCCAACTACCATAGGCCAATCAGATTGAAGGACATTATACTCTGCATTATGATAATGAGGGAAAGCTGACCACAAGGAAGTAGGCTGCATGCTCACTCTCCTTCTCTCTACACCATCTTCTGCTTTTGCTCTCAACTAATGTCTGATCAGGAGCAGAATGTGAATTCAGGAGCAGAATGGGAAAGGGGATGAAACACAAGGTCCACACAAATTACCACTACAAAATGATGATAAATATGCTTTATTTTCTTTCTATCATCACCACCCAGACAACCAAAGATCCCGATTGAAATCCCAACAGCATATTTCACAGATCTAGAGAAAAAAAATCCAAACCTTCATGTGAAATCACAAAAGACCTAGAATAACAAAAGCAATTGTAAACAACAGGGACATCTTGGGGTGCATTACAACCCTGAACCTGAAACTATACTATAAAGCCACTGTGATAAAAACTGCATGGTACTGGCAAAGTAACAGACCCGAGGATCAATGGAGTAGACTAGAAGATCCAGAACTACTCCAGATACACTGAGCCACCTCATCTTTGACAAAGGAGCCAAAAATCCTCAATGAAGTAAAGATAGCCTCTTTAACAAATGGTGCTGGAAAAACTGGGCTTTAACTTGCCAAAGACTAAAATTAGACCTAGCTTTTTCACCATGTATCAAGCTAAAATTAAAGTAGATAAGAGACCTAAATATTAAAACAGACACTCTGAACCTGCTGCAAAACAAGTTAGGTAAAACTGTTGAAGACATTGGCTTAGGGAAAGACTTCTTAAACAAAACCTCTATAGCATAGGAATTGGCAGAAGAAATCAGCAAATGGGACCTCATTCTTTTAGAAAGCTTCTGCACAGCAAAGGAAATCACCAACACAGCAAAAAGGCAACCAACAATGTGGGAAAAAAATCTTTACCAGCTGTTCCTCAGACAAAGGGTTACTATCTGGAATATATAAAGAGTTTTAAAAAATCAGCCCACCCAAATTTAAAGACTCAGTTAAAAAATGGGCATCTGAAATGAACAGATACTTTTCAGAGGAAGAAGTAAGAGCAGCTCTTAAGCATATGAAGAAATGTTCAACATCACTAGTCATTCGAGAGATGCAGATGAAAACAACACTGAGATTTCATCTCACTCCACAAAGAATGGCTGCCATTTCAGAACTGGCCAGCAACAAATGTTGGTGAGGCTGTGGAGAAGGAACTCTTCTCAGCTGTTGGTGGGAATGTAGGCTTATAAAACCCCTGTGGAGATCTGTTTGGAGATTCCTCAGAAAAATAGGATTGGAGGTCCCATTTGTCCCGGCCATTGCCCTGCTAGGTATATACACATAAGAATTAAAAGATTCATATCACAGTGACATATGTGCACCCATGTTTATAGCAGCTCAGTTTATGATTGCTAAATCTTGGAAACAACCCAAGTGTCCATCAACTGGAGACTGGATAAAAAAGTTGTTGTTCTGCTACAGAATGGAGTATTACTCTGCCATAAAAAATGATAAGTTTGAATCATTTCTACTTAAATGGACATACCTTGAGGATATCCTCATAAGTGAAATAAATAGGTTACAGATGGGTAAATATTGCTTGTTTTCTCTGGTATGAGAAAATAAATATGTAAATGAGTTCTAGAATTGTATGTTATATATTGTGAAATAGAAAATACTCAAAGTGTAATAGGGTCAAGGGGGAAAAATAATGAGATTATAACAAAAAATAAAGGAAACAAAGTTTATGTATATAGAGGATGAAGGGTGGTAGGGTGGGTAGGGCTATGGGAAAAATAAGAATTAAATTGTGTCATATACTGGTATAAATTGTCATTGTTGAGTGTAATTTTGATGTGTATATGTAATGTACTAATAAAGATTTCAATTAAAAAATAGATTGAGTTATAGAGTTTGCTCCAGAAAGTTCTGTATTGAACCTGAAACTCAAGTAACCCACCCTTGATCCGTGTAGTGCAGTTCTCCATGGAGCTCGAGGATCTCAAGAGGGATTACTTCTGAGGTGTAAAATCAAAGTTTCACTAAAAAAGAGGAGTTTCACCCTATTATAATAAGCTCCTTATAGAAGTTCAGGACTTTTGGTTGTGACTGCATTTCATGTCCTTATATAATTTGAATATTCCTATGTCTTTGTGCAAAACCCTGAAATAATATCACTTTGCTTTTTATAAGATTCTTCTCTTGTATGAGATAAATCAGCTTGGAAGAGAAGAAAAACAATGTCATAATAATGCTCCAAAAGCTTAGTGACTTGTGCTTGCTTTGGCAGCACATACGCTAAAAGCTTAGTGACAAGAATGGTCAGAGTAGGGGCAGATGCCCTGTGGCTTCAACTGAACAATGAGTTGCTAGATATTCATATACACTTATTGAGACACATTAGTGAGATTCTATGTGAGGAGGAGTTTGAAGTCATGACAAACTCCTTCCACTCACTTTTTGTGTTATCATAAGATTATTAATATTGATCTGCATATTCCCTAATTGAACCTGGCACAGATCCATCAAAAGGCCACTTGTTTCCTCAGTATGTGACAATGCAAAGAGCTCATGACCTCCAAGTTCAAAAGGAAAAAAAAAACTTTTATATATTTTCCATAAAAAAAGGAACTTTTTTGATAAAAAGGGAACTTTACAAAAAAAAAGGAACTTTCTGGAGAGAATGAATTTTGTCTATAACTTTATCCATTTTATTTTCCATTTCACAGCATGAAGCAAATATAAAAAAGTGTTTAGGATTTCCTCCTGCTGAACTAATTTCTTTATCTATTGCACTTTTGCTCAGAAAAAGATTAATAATCATGTTTTCAAAGTGATGCTGCCCACTGTGAAACTTGTTCACCTGCCATTTTTTTAAAAAATGTGCACCTCAGAAAAGTTTCTGCCTGGATTATGGCTAATTCAGAAAATAACTATTGTGCAACTACACTTTTTTCCTGTGGAAAAAGAAATGAACTAGGTGAAAACGATTGGTTTTTTATGCACACTTAAATGCGTTGACAATACAAGTACAGCCTGCCAAAATTTAAAATACAATTGCGTATGAAGTGCATTCAACGTGAACGCTTCTCAGAAAAGTAACTGAATTATGAACCTGAGCCTCAAAATCATACAATCAGAAGAGCCTTCAAGGTATCACATTCAATATCTAAGACAAACAACAGCCTTTTAGATAAACATAAATTGGCAGTATGAAAATCTATTTATTAATCCAGAAACAGAACTGCAAGAACACAGTTTTATTTTCAGGAAAAATAGATATAAGCAAAGGATTGTGCAGGTACCATAAGTAAAAAAATGATGTTTTTTGTCTGAAGAAAGCAATATCAAAATGTATTTTTTGTTCAGCATGTTATAAGGGAGCAAAGTATTCCTTGCCTGAAAACTGAAATATTCATAATTAAATGAAACAAAGCAGAAACAATTTTTAATTCCTTTAGAATTCCTCAGTTTTACTCAGAGGAGTAAGAAATTGGAAATATGGTGAGGTTTATATGAGAATAAGCAATCAAATTGGCAAAGCCAGAACCCTATGTATGTCCTGGCAGCTCTGATTGCAAAGAGCTGAAGGCCTTTGAGAAAAACTGAGAAGAAAATGTGCTGATTGTTCAACACTTTCAGCTCTGGGCCTTTTGAATATGACATTTCAACACGTGACTATGTTAGGCTTCTGATTTTCCTTTCACTATCAAGATACACTTCTCCTCTGTTCCTTAAAATTATTTTTTCTATTTATTCAGATTTTAAACTTTTATCAGTATTAAAAAGTCTATTCTTAGCTTTTACAGTAGTAGTGGTCTGCAATTATTTTACTTGTTTATGTGATTATTACTTTCTTTCTGTTATTACAATGTAACCTTTGCATAGTGGGACCAGGTCTCTCTTTCACTATTGGATCCCAAGTACCTAGGGCAGAGCTTTGCATCATCTATTGGCTGCTTTCCAGATATGAATATGCTAATGACTTCAAAATGTGATTTCATGAGGCTAAGGATTTAGCTGGCATCTGCCTTGCAAGTATTTATTATACATTTATTGAAACATATTAATGACACTTAGCTGGTATCTGCCTTGCAAGCACAAGGGCCTGGGTTCAATCCCCGGTAACCACACACAACAATACCGGGTGTGGTGACTCATACCCACCAGCAATCAGTACCCCACACCACAATGCTGGGCGTGGTGGCTCAGGCTTGTAATCCCAGCACTTTGGAAGCAGAGGCAGGAAGATTTCTGTGAGTTCGAGGCTTGCCTGGGCTACATAGTGAGCTCAGGACCAACCTGAACTGCAGTGTAAGACCTTGTTTCAAAAAAAAGAAAGTGATTTCATTGTAATCTCTTTTCTAATGTCCAGTCCTGTATATCATACAGCATATCGAATATCTCTGCCTGATACTCTTATATATATGGCATTTAATTGAAATGTATTTGGCAATTACCAATTGTAATAATTGAATTATAAAATTTGATAATTTGACATACATGCAGATTGCTAAATAATCACCTCAAATTCACTGTCTCCAAAACAAGCTTATATTTCACAATGAACTCCACTTTCAACTCTCCACTTCAAAATATTCCCTTTTCCTGAATTCCATTCTCTTTCACCATCAATTCAGTCACTTAGTTCAGAAATCAGAAGTTATCCTAAACTTATTTTACAGTTTTTTCCTATAATTGGTGTGTTGATAAGTTATTTTCTTTCTGTTACCTAAATATCTCTCAAAAAATCTCACATATTCACTAGGCACACCATAACCAGAATAGATCAATCTATCACCTGAGTTTTTGTTTCTTAAATTAGCTATCTTCATTTTTCCTTAATTCTTCCCATTACTGACAATTACAGAATAATCTTACATTAATTCTTTTCCCTGCAGCTCTGTACCAGACTTCGATGGAAAAGGATCCCCATCCTCCTTTTCTCCCCCTACTCCCCTCCCATGGTTCCTCCTCCCTTCATTTCGAAGGGATGATAAAATGTTTGTATTTCTCCCTTCATGACTTCCTTCATCTCACAGATGTGTGATTTTTAACAGCAATGGCAGAAGGAAGAAAAACAGCTTCAAAATATCTTCAGTGTTATCTTCAAAGTTTTCCTGTCAAAGTTATCTGTATCATTCAAGCAACGTACAAGGAATGTGCATAATCTAAATTCTGACATGAAAAATAAATAAATAAATAAATAAATAAATAAATAAATAAATGGTCTTCTTTACTGATAATTTTGAACTTTCAAATTCTCTCTTCTCTCTACTCAGACACTTCAGGGGAAAAATTTTACCTATTATCATGCTAGTGCTTCTGTTACGGACTCTGCAGAATCTCAGCTTTGACCTGGATGGTAGTAAACATTTCATTGGTTGGTGTGAGTAGTTTGCCTGGTCGTCCTGAAAGAAGTGGGACCCAGGTGGCTTTTCTCCCATTGATACTGAAGTCTCCGAAATTGACACCAATGCACATTCATTATGCATGTGACCCACAGGTGGGTGTGTATCAGTGTCATATTTTAATGATTTAGTTGGAGCCATTAACCTTTTGCAGCAGTTCAGAATATTGCAAAATCTTTGGCTGCAAAATCTTTTCCATCAGTGGGTTCCCGTTAACATGTAACCAAAAGGAGATCAAAACTGCAAACTAAAAGTAAAACAGTCTACCCAGAAAAGAGAATTGAGTCAAATAAGTTACCTAAAGAATGAACTTGATGAAGAAAATATAAAAACAAAAAGAAAAAATTAAATCTTTTGGAAAAATGTATAGAATTGAACTTAACATTATACAGTAACAGAAGGATTTAGCAGTTACATAAAGATGTACAATTACACAAACTTTTTCATTAAAAACAAAATTTTGTTGTCATAAGGTGGAAATACACATCAGGAAAATGTTTGGTAAGTGTGCTGTGACTGATGATAATTTAAAAATTTTCAGTGATAAGGAATATTACAAATAAGAGAGAAAATGATGAACAAAGAACAAAAATGAAATTGACCTGAAACTGTTCTGTAGTAATAAATGTTAGGAAACTACAGAGAAATTGTCTCATAGAGATATAGGAGACAAAATTGTGATCGAACAATTTTGTGTTCTGTCAAGTTGTCATCTTAATGTATGGAAACCGGAAAAATATTAGAAATGTAATGGCTGAAATGCATTCCACTTTTAAACATTTCCTGGAGTAGAGGACTTGAGAAAATGTGCCTGCTCAAGAGTGTTTTTCTAGAGATTCAAAGAAAAATACTCTAGGCATTCCCTTCTAGCACAGATTGTGAGGGATCAGACCTCAGAAACAGCTTATGTACTTTTCCACCTGGCTCACCAAGCCTGGAGAATAAAATTCTAAGTGATCTAAGACTCCATTAAAGATTCTGGGTCAACAAAAATTTTCCATCTGTATTCATAAAATCATTCAAATTATATGGCACAAA
Source organism: Petromus typicus (assembly GCA_004026965.1). Classification (NCBI taxonomy): domain Eukaryota; kingdom Metazoa; phylum Chordata; class Mammalia; order Rodentia; family Petromuridae; genus Petromus; species Petromus typicus. The sequence goes on along the minus strand of PVIR01010803.1, from coordinate 16,216 downwards.
ACTAAATGAGAATAGGCCATTTGTTTGTTCTTTTAGGATTCTTGGGACCTAGTACAATATAGACAAGTACTCATCAAATACTTGCAGTTGCATAATTTAAAGACAAAAGTTGAAGGCAACAAATGTGTACCTTCTAGCAAAACATTCTGTTAGAAAACTCAGTAAACACAGATAGGGTGGTATTCTGTGCCAGTCCGTGAGAAAAAAGATATGAATACCAACAGACCCTCTGTTGTCCCTGTGTTATTTTATCTTTTGTTAGTGTATCAGTCAGTGTCCTATTTCTGGACAAAGTACATGACACACACAACTTAATGGAGAGACTTATTTGACCCATGGCCTCAAAGTTTTCAGTCCGTGATCAATGGCACAAAGACAAGAACATCATGGTGGACAGGCCTGGCAAAGCAAAGCTGTTCTGCTCATGGTGGCTGGGAAGCAGAGAAAAGGCACAGAACCAGAGGAAAAAGGAGTTGTCTATAGGAACCAAGTTCACATCTACTTGATCCACCCAGATATATGCAGACAAGTACTTTTTACTCCCCTAAGTGGCACCCAAGCCAAACAAGTCAGCCTAATTAAGCTTGCCTGCCATAATTAGAAAGCTTTCTGTACTGACAACATTTGAGCTGGAAGTTGAGGTGTATCCAGGCTCTTGTGATATAGGTTAATCTTTTTGTGTTAACCAGACTTCCTTGATTAGGACTCGGTCTCTGTTTTCTCTAAGTACAGGGAATTTAAAGTTATATTGGAATAGGAAAAAGACTATACTAAAATACAGTGGTACCTAACTTTACTAAATTAATTTGTTCTACAATTCTGAGAAAAATGACTGTGTTTGTGTGGGACAGGGCAGATGGCTGTGGTCAAGTCCATAGAGGGTTCTCAAATAGAAGTAAAATTTTGCCGACACTTTTGTCACAAACTGAATTATTCTTGAAGAGAAGCATTCATGAACTGATGAATATCTATAATAGTATAATAAATATTGTTCTTGATGTGACTTAAATGTTATAGTTATGCATTTGACAGTTTTATAAGTTGACTTATTTTATGGTGTCTCTTTAAAATTTTCATACTGTATCTAATTTCTGCTAGGGAGAAGACAGCTAGAACACTGCTCCTCAGATGGAACCTTATGTGAACAGGGCCATTCACCTTGCTATCTGGGTCAATAAAGTACTGAAATTGGTATTGAAGGCAGCTGACACATCAGAAGTAGAGATTACCATAACACTTTAGGAAAGTAAATATGAGAACAAGGAAACTGCATGTTGCTATTGGCCTTGAGGTCTGAGAGTAGAAGAGCTGTCATGACAGGTATAGCCATCCTTAGTGTAGCTTGTGCTTCCAGAGACATATGTTCTCAATATTTGAGCCAGTAGGACATCTCATCATGAGGTAATTCTCTTGTCACCTAAATAAAGTCATGCACAACAAAAGAAATGAAAATATTATTTTGCAACATTATATAAATAAAGATACAATTGAAAGGTAATATTATAGTAACACAAATGTATTTGAGGCATTCCATCAGGACCACAAAAAAATGTATGAACATCAGATGATATGGAAAGAAGGTGACAGCAAGCAGCCTCCAAAGCTCTCCCAAATAGTGCTGTAAATCTAATATCCAAAAGTATTGCCAAATACTTTTTGGGAACAAAGAGAAGACAAGAGACATTAGAACAGGAAAGGGACTCAGTAATGGAGTAACCTGCATTAGTTTTGCATAGTGAGTCCCTTCAGGAGAGAGAGTTCTGCATATAATGTGAAATAGTATAGTAAAGGAAATAGCCATCCTATCATACAATGCTGATTCTCAACTAGTAATAGCTATCAGAATAATATAGAATTTCCTTGAAAAATTAGATGTTTTGTCTGCCTATGAAAATGCCAGTGTACTTGGATTGAATGGCTTCTTTGGTTCTAATTGTCCTCACTTCTGATTTAGAATCAGTGATGGTGATAGAGTTAGCTGTTGGAGGTATTTTTGTTTAATTGCACTCTTCTGATGTAGCGTAGCATCTCTAAAACTGCACTGATGGATAGATGCTGTTACATAATCATGTGATTAGGGCTCCAATGTTACTGACAAATAACATTGTCAATATCATTGACAAATAACATTTGTCAACAAGATTGACAAATCTTACATATAGTACTTTTGTATTTTTTCACAGTCTAACAGGTTACCGTAAATGTATCCTGATGATACTTCATAAAATGCAACTACATATTTTCATTGTTTGAGGTTTATATCTATATGTAGGATTCATACTAAAGAAAGGTTAACTGTCTTCTTGTGACAAGACAGTGGTGAACAATTAAGAATGGTATCTTTTCAAATAATGAAGACTGCTGGCATAATTATGTTTTCACTGGAAATGTAAATATCTTGGCTTTTGTCAGTATATTTTGTTTTGTTATAATGGAATATCACAAACTAAAAAATTATGAATTATAGAAGTTCATTCAATTTACAATTCATTTCTAGAGACTGAAAAGTCCAAGATCTATGAGTCATATCTGCTCAAGTCCTGGCTTGCTAAATAATAACATGACAGAAGTCAGAATGATAGAACATGCAAGTGAAAAGGAAAAGGAGTGGACCTGTACCTCACAGGGTTACTCTCTCAATAAACCATTCCTTTAGTAACTAATGCATTCCCATGACAATGGACTTAGTCCACACATGTAATTCTGGCCTAACAACTTCTAAAGACCTAACCTCTTAATGCCATTATATAACAGATTTCAACATGAGTTATGGAGGGACCACATATCACATATTTTAAACAGCAGGAACATAGGGCTGGCAGATGTTCACATGGTTAGATTCCAGTGAAAATTCTCTTTTATGTTACCAATTGCCAGCTTCTTGTATCTCACATGGCAGAAAAGGAACAAGAAAGACTTCTAATGTTCCTTTCATAAGAGTATTAATCTTATTCAAGATAATATCATCCACAGGACTTAAGTACAAACAACTCCATCTCCTGGTATCATCAGCTTGGAGGCTGAATCTCAGTATATCGATTTTGTGAGAACACATTTAGCCCATTACCTTCTGCTCCTGAACCTTCAAAATTTATGTCCTCCTTACATGCAAAAGACATTCATTTCAACCTAACACCTAAAAGTCTTAACTCCAGCAGCTTGTTGAACATTTAAGTTCAATGTCTTATCCCAATATCATGTGAATGAGATATGGGTGAGAATTCATGTATTCATTCTTATACAACATGCCTTTCTAGCTTTGACTGTGAAAGCAAACAAGTTCTGTGCTTCCAAAACACAGTTGTAAGTCAAGTATAAAATAAGTATTCTCTTTCCATATGAGACATAAAGCAAAGAAGGTATGGATGACTGGACAAGTCCAAAACCTTACAGGGCAAACTCCAGAAGATAAGTGATTGAGAATAGCTCTTGTTGGTTTTACTCTGTGTCTTCCACGCTCATGTAGGGAGTATCCCCACCTTCTGAACTTGCTGGGTATTGGTCCTACACCTATAGAACTGCCGGGCAGGGGTCACACCGCCTGCCCACTTTGGGCAGAGGCTATCTGGACTATGTAAAGTAATTTTTTAAATTTAAATCTTTATTGGTACATTATGAATACACTTCATCATTGCATTCAACATTGAGAGTTTGTATCAGAATATGACATGACTTGATTCTCATTTCCCCTCCCCCCTGACCTGCAACCCCCACCCTCCATACACATAATCTTTGTGCAAAGTATTTGATTTGTTGAAGGCAGAGCAATTGTCCTCACATTTGAAGCCAAGGAAGGAGCCTTTTATTTTATTTATTTATTTTTTGAATTATCTTGAAAGTCATGCTTCCTTTCACTTGAAAAGTGGCACACATTCACAGGTCAAGAATTCTATGGTTTCATTCTACAGAACCAATAAAACCAAATGACTTATCTTCATTTCTTCCTGCTTCTTTCTCTTTGGCTTGAAATTGGCAGTTTTCTTCCTCAAGTAACTGAATGAGTCTGTGATTCATACACGTACTAGTCTCCTTACTGAACAATAGTTTGTCGGTGCCTTTCGCATTCTCATCCAAATATTTTTTCTCATTTTTTGCAATGTAGATAGGATGATAATTTTTTTTAAGGTATTTCGAGACAGGGTCTCGCTTTGTGGTTCAGGCTGGCCCTCAGCTCAGCCTCAAACTCACATCACAGCAATCCTCCTGCTTCTGCCTCCCGAGTGCTGGGTTTACAGGCTTGAGCCACCACGCCGGCACTGTGGTATGTGGTACTGGTTGCTGCTGGGCATGAGTCTCCACACCCAGTATGGTATGTGGTTACCGGGGGTCGAACCTGGGTCCTTGCGCTTGCAAGACAGGCACCAGAACCACCGAGCTAAATCCCTGGCCCGAGAATTTTTTTTAAGTCTCTACATTTTGTTTCCTTTTATTTTAGAATTTTCAGTCTTAAAAAATTTATTTGTCTTTGTATTTTACTATGAGCAATTAGGAAGAAGCAAGGATTTGCTTAGATGTTTCACCAACTCTATATCAGTTTCTCTGCAGCTCTACCTACCACACAATACCGATACTAGAACAAAGTGAACCATTTCTTCATCACATGGCAACTTTACTTCTAGTTTCCAGTAACACTTCCCTAATTTCTGTCTCAGATATCATAAAAATGACTTTCATTATCCATATTTCTATCAACATTCTGCTTATAATTACTTCTGCTTCCTTCAAGATGGACAGGCTCTCTAGAAGTCCTCTTGTCTTTCTCTGTCTTTACTACAATCAGATTTAAATGAATGTTTGCAACGGTTTTCACTTTCTGTATCATATACCTCAAAATGCTTTCAGTGTTGATCCTATTCTTCAGCTCCAGAGTTCTTTCCACATTTTTAGCTATTTGTCACAATAGCCAGGTATTGGCCAAGAATTTTGAAAATTAAAACAAAACAGAAACACAGACCCAGAAAAGTCAAGGGATGTCAAATAAGATCAAGCACACACACACACACACACACACACACACACACACACACACACACTCCATATTCGCTCAGGAAAACAAAAAATCTTCAAGGCAGCCAATAGGAAAAAGGTCACAGTATACAGAGAAGAGCAAAGATAAATTACAATATATTCACATCAGGTGTTATATATGCAATAAAATAATAGTCATATCTTTAAGAGACTTAAAAGAAAATCTCCCAGCCAAGAATTCCAAAGCCAGCAAAAATCATCCCTCCAAAATGAAGATGTGAATACTTTCTAGGAAAAACAAGGACTGGGAAAATTTATGTGTACAGGTCTTGTAGTATAAAAAACATGGTAAAGAAAAGTTTTCATCGTGATCATATAATTTTAGATAAAAATTTGGGTCCACTAAAGAAAAGAAATATTAGAAATGAAATCAAGAAAGTTAAAATAAGACTTGAGTTTTCTTTTTCTGATTTTCAATAAAATTTCCAGTATGATTAAATTTTACTCCTGTGTTTTTCATCCATATATGTTTAACATGAGGAATTCATTTGACTTTTAAATTTTTAATGTAAATCTTTATTGGTACGTTATGAATACACATCATCATTGTATTCAATATTGAGAGTTTGTACCAGAATATGCCATGACTTGATTCTCAGTTTTTCCCCTTTCCACCAGCCCTGCAACCCCCACCCCCTCTATACATAATCTTTGTTTCCTTTTTTCTTTATTACTGTCACATTCTTTTGCATGTCATTATTTACCCTTACACCCTCTTTCCTTTTAAATATTTTCTATTTCACAATATCAACTGTACACACTACAACTCATTTACAACTTTATTTTCTCAGACCAGAGAAAAGATACAATATTTACACATTTATGACCTATTTATTTCACTTATGAGGATGTCCTCAAGGTACATCCATTAACTTTTAATTTTTAACTTTTAATTAGTATATGAAGTAGACACATGTACCCAGTCCCCAATTTTTTGACCCTTAAAATAATTCCATAAATTTTAAAATTCAAGTAATTAAAGCCAAGAGTAAAACTATGTTCACAGAATATATTAAATAATCACACAAGTGAAAAGAAATAAAAACACAGTGCTATGTGAAGGTCTGTACAAAAATCTGCAAGTCAGATTCCTTTATAATAGGAAAAATGTAACCACACAATGAAGCAACCTATAAGTTTTTCAATATCTTATCCCAAGCTCATGTGAATGAGAATCTATGTATTCACTCTTGTGCAACAATCCTTTCTAGCTTTGACTGTGAAAGCAAATGAGTAAATAAATAGTACATTTATACAACTGAACAGTACTTAGTAATAAAAAGGAATGAAGTACTGACACAAACAATAGTAGAATGAATCACAAATGCAGCATAGTAAGTGAAATAATTCAAATAATTCAAAGGCTACATTCTATTTATATAACATTTTGGAAAAGATAAGATTTGTGTGCATAAAAAATCTGTGGTTATTAGGGGTTGGGAAATGGGAGGGTTTGAAATAAAAGGCACAAAAATATATACTAAAAGTAAATCTTCCTGTGTATTAATTATGCATCATTAAATATAATGAGAATGAAAAACTATGATATATAAAATAAGTTTATAAAACTCAGTAAGCTTTATATTTCTATTTCAATGTATATTACCGAAATTGTTTTAGTGATTAGAGTAGGGTGTCTAAAACATAGTTAATTTCTAAAGAAAATTATTTTGAGTCCAGAATCAAGAGTCATTTAAAAATATCATTTCACATTTCCAATTAAATCTTCCATCAGCTTATTAAGGTTTGTTTCTAGACATTCCTTTGCTCACTGGCCTTTCAACAAATTCTCTCATCCTTGTATGGCATCTGTATTTTTCCAAGGCCCTTTTATCCAAAACCTCATCCTGTTTCAGGGTACAGGGGCCTTGCAGTGGATGTGCATAAAATTTTCCTGCTTCTCATGAGGAATGAGACAGAAAAGAAAATCTTACAGTCAATTATAAGGGTTCTTACTTGTTTACTAACAAAGATGAGAATATATGACTACTACACAAAACAAAAATTATCCAGAAATATAATAAACTAAAGATCTTGAAGTTTTTTTCCTGTAAAGAAACCTTTCTTCTTTGGTATATTCCAGGGTTTCCATAAATTTTTTCTTGCAATCTTTTTTGTTCAGTCAATTTTATTTTGTAGGACTCTGTGACACACACTATAGGAAATGCCCGTCTAAGGTGTGTTTTCACAGGTTATGAATATAAAGATAAAAACCTCCAACTGAAAGAGAAACAGGGCTCAAAGCTTGTCGTCTAGATAGAAAAGGCATTTTCCTTTTGTACTGTTCAAGTCCAAGGAATAAAGGGGAGGCAATTACAGCCAGAGCTGGCAGAAATTATTCTCATTTTTCCCTTCAAGGATCCCACATTCAGCAGTCTTATTTAATGAATTCTCCCTGTGTGCTATCTCTGAATAAAGCAGATAAACTTTGTTCTTTTGTGGAGGTCACATTCTAAAAGGAAGTATTCAAGGAGAGGAAAAATTAAAACTCTAGTCAAACATGAGGATTATCATACTACAACAGTATTCCCATAGTATAAGTCCGTATCTTTCAAATATCGATCTGACTTTCAACATCCTATACCTTATTTTCATATTTGAATACATTGTTATTTTATGTAGGCTTCTGTAACTACATTCATCAAATTTGTCCTGCTTATTCTAATTATTCCTCATTATGCACATAATTCTGAAGACACCTTGAATTTAAAAATGTTAAAATTCCACAATCTTTCCTACTCATCAGTTAGATACTAATTTCTATGAGTATTCTGGAGTACAGATATCAAACATTTAGGTAAGACAGAGTGCCTCCTGCATCATCACAGCTAATTCATTCAGAGAGATGAGGTGGATACCAAAAATGAGGAGGGTCAAATATTTGTTTCCTGGACAAGGTAGAAAGACACTGGCAAATTCTAGTTTGTGAATTGAATAACAAATAAACAATGAGTACCTGAATAAAATTTTCTCATTGCAATGAATTTAGTATCAAATTTGATGAGTTTCAAACTAGTCAAGTAGCAAGGTCTGTCTATGGATAAAGGGCACTTGACCACAGTTAAAAGGAATTTCTGAGTTCTTTATGTTGGCAAACACATTTCTGTACAATCATTTAATTAATAAATTCAACAGCAACTCCAATTCCTAAAACGATGCCATTTGCATTTACATAATAAGTGTCAGTTATTTTATTATACATTCAAAATACACAGGAGTCAATAAGTAGAGATTCAATCCAGCATAATTCAGTTACCAACCAGAAGAAATCAAATGTTAATGCAAGTGGAAAAAATCAAGACTAAACTGTAGGGCAAAGATGTCAAGAATAACTCACAAACCCAGAAATAACTCTTGGAGAATATGAGACAAAAGAAATATGAGACAAGAAAGAGCATGGGTAGAAAGGATAGAGAAATCCTAAGTATCCAGGAGATCTGAGTGGATGGAGCCTCAATCCCAACCTTCCTATTCCTCAGGAGTACTTGTGGAAGCCATTTACCTACACTTCTATTAAGTCATTCTTTCACCATTCAGAAATAATGCAGTGCATTTTTCAGATCTCTGACATTTAAATCTAGATATCATTGAAAACCAGGAAACTGGTAGGAAATGTGGCTGGTGTACTGTGGCCTCATTTACATCAAGAACATGCACAATGTGCACTTTTTCTTCTAGTGCCAACTTGACTCCTGCCTCCCTGATCTAGGTCTTGTCCTCTTCTCTTGCTTTGACCTACTGTAACTTCCCTGACTCCAATCTGTCATACTTCTCCCACCTCTTACCCTATACAGCTCCTCTTGGAAACCTTCCCATCCCATTCATGTCACATAGTTACACCCAACAAACTTTAGTGGTTCAAAATAAAGATGAAAGATCTCAGACCTGTTTCCTGTCCAGAAACCCAGAGGTTTCTTATTAAGATCTTGCTCAAGGGTTTTTCTGCTAAACTGCCTCCCTATGAGAATGCAGAGCAAATTTTTAAACTTAGGTCCCTAAATATCAAGGTAAAATTTATCATGACACCCCATTAATAGATATAGAATGGTGAAAAAGATGAGTTATTTATATTGCTTCTAATTCTCATCTTCATTTCCCAGATCTGTGGTATGTGTGTAAGGGGAGAAATAATAAGAGTCTAAAAACATTCTGTCTGTTTGCATTCCCTAGGGAGCTTTGGCCATATCACAGCTGGATGGTGCCCTTGGTGGACCAGAAGTCAAAAGTCTTTTCTTTGATCACTGACCTGTGATCTTACAACTTCCCTCATAGTAAACAGAAGCACAGGCCTCTAGATATGAATGGAAGTAGGCACAGAGGAAAAGAGTAACATATGCAAAAAATGCTCTCAGGTAAATGAACAAAAATTTATGGAATCTATGTGATAAACTAGCCTAATGGTGGGATGCAATTATAAGACAATTTAAATTTATTTCTTTGCTCTTTCTTTAGCTTTGCATGGTAGGAGTAGTTTTGCCCAAACAATGAAGAATGCAAATCCATTTCTATTTTTATACTTAATAAAACTACAAATTTCAGGACAAATCATGATTTCCAGTTATTACTTAAAATTCCTAATGTTATAAAATTGCATATTAGCAAAACTTCAAAATCCAATTAAATTTATTTCCATTTCTGTTTCTTTTTCTCCTTCTTTCTGTCACTCCCACACTCCCTCCCTCTTCCTCAGTTCATGACTATGTAAATTAGAAACACTGAGTGATAAACAATTCTTCCTCCATTCCCAATTCTTCCCCCAAATTCTAATATCTACAGAGGTAGAGGTTGGTGGTTGGTAACGGGAAGATACCAGCTAAAGGTTCTTCAAACTCCTGTCTTCCTGGGCATCCCTTTTCCCTTCTTCTAGTCAGGATAATCTGATGAATTTTTCCTCATAGAATTTAAAAGGAAGTGCCAGATTAGTAGCAGTTTTAAGTAACTCAGTAAGACATAACTTGCTTTTATCATCTCCTGATCAGTTGTAGAAATCCCAATGAAGCATTCCAAAGCAGAGTCAATAGAAAAAAGGAGACTGATTCTGTCACTGATCTGATAAAAAAGACTACCTGCCATTATTTAATAGAACTAATGGGCCTGAGAGACAACCACCATGTACTAAACCACCTAGACTGATGGTCATATCTTATGGCTGCTTGTGCTACTTAGCCTAATTAGTGCTGGAAATGAAGAGGCTAAGAAGGTAAAGAATATTAATATTGGCTAATATTAATATTGGCTAAGGTACAGTGGTTCTTAGGGGATATCCATGGGGAATTGTTTCATAACTCTTGTTAACAGTTCTCTTGAGTTGGGCTAAACATTCTCCTCTGACTACTTTTCCTCCAGCGTTTCATAATTTACAATTTTACTCAGCCTCTCCCCTCTGATGCATGTCTTAACACCAAAATAGTATCAATCTGGCTCTGCAACATGCCTGTGTCAGTTGATCCCCTGGAACAGTCGTTCATTCTTCTTTCAGTAAACCCTTAAAGAGCACAAAGCAGCCCCCACATCTCCCCTTAGCTAATTTTGTTTTCTCTATTGGAGCAGCTTCTCAGACTGCTTTTGCTGTTTTAGAGTTTCAAACTAGGAGTCAAGGTCACTGAACAACAGGTATTTTGTGTGTGGTTGCTTTATTTTGTCAATTTTTGTTTCATGGTAAGAAATCATGATGTTTTGTTCTGACCTACATATCCTAGCTGTTATAATAAATGAATTTTATTAACTCAAATGAAATTTTAAATACAGATAATTATATTGACTCAGATGTAGAATTCTAGATCTCCCAGTGACTTCCTGTTTGAGCTCCATAGATATTTCAGGATTATCATTCAGCAATTCCCATTGCAAATATAGTTAAGTTCTTACTTAATATTCCTTCAAACTCTATCCTTCTCCATTCCTCTTTATATTCTCTCCTGCTTTTCTCATTTTGCACATTTAAATAATTTATTTTTATGAGAATCCATATACTTCTTTAGTCAGAATACTTTTGAAGTTTCAGATTTTTGTTCATTTCAGGGAAATTATCTTCCATTATCCTTTAAATTATTGGTTCTTTTATATTCACATTATACTATCTTTCTGGAAATTCTAGTACATAGGTATTAACATTCTCAGTTAAATCTACAGTGCTAGTCTTTTTATTATTCATTTGAATTCTTAGATGGTCCTTCAAATTAATTTACTAATCTCTTTATCAGGAATATCAGTTCTATTCATTGTGTGTGTTTTGATTAATTTCTGCAACAATGTTTCAGCCTAAAATTCTGATACCTTTGTTCTTCATTTTCAATGACCACATAATCTCTTTAAATATAATAACCCTTTGAGTTACAGTGAAGCTATGAATGACAATGTTCTTGAAGTTTCCCATGGTTTGGTGCATTATTTTTTCTTCTTTGAAGGATGTTAAATCTTCTCATTTTCACTGCGCTTTTTTCAGCTGAGTTTTTTTTATTGAAATCTTTATTGGTACATTACATATACACATCATGATTGCACTCCATAATGGGGATTTGTACCAGTATAAGATATAATTTAATTCTCATTTTTTTCCCAGAGCCCTACCCACCCTACCACCCCCTTATACACATAAAATTTGTTTCCTTTCTTTTTTGTTATAGTCTCATTATTTTTCCCCCTTCACCCTATTTTACTTTGAGCATTTTCTATTTCACAATCTATAACATACAATTCTAGGACTCATCTACATCTTTATTTTCTCATACCAGAGAAAAAATGCCATATGTACTTATCTGCGACCTATTTAGTTCACTTATGAAGATATCCTCAATGTATGTTCATTTAAGTATAGATGATTCAAACTTATCATTTTTTATGGCAGAGTAACACTCCATTCTGTAGAAGAACCACAGCTGATTTTTTTGAAAGTCTGATAATAAATATTTTGTTATTTGATTGTGCACCCAATTCTATCTTAACATTCTGAAAGTGGGCTTTAAAAAAGTAGCCCAAGGAAAATTCGCTATTATCTTTAATTTTATTTGAAATAGTTAATTCATAGCACTGCAAAAGTTACAATCATTTTTCATAAGAATAAAAATGTTTTAAAAACTAATTATGAGGCAAATATTAAAAAGTACTTTTATTACCTGATAAAGATTTAATTATGGTTATTTAATTGGAAAAATTACATAGGACATACAAAAATCACTCTAGATTAAGAGCCCTGAATTTTCCCTGTTGAAAAATCCTAAACCTATATTCTTTCTGATTATCTGTTAATGAAAAGACAAAAAAAGGTTGTTCCCACTGCTGTTCATTCTCTTTTTCGTGGTTCATACTTCTGTTTCTGGCTTTCCTACTTCCAAACTGACAATAATCTTCAACAGGCATCTTTCCCTAAGTCATGTACAGGAAAAATCAGGTGTACTGAGGCAGTGAAAGGTGTGACTTGGAAGAAGTGTACAAAGGTAAAAAGGCAGTGAGTAGCACTGTGTTAAGAAGAAGTTTTATTAAGAGGGTAGATCTTATGTTAAGTATCCTCAAGGCACGCACACGTGCGCGTGCACACACACACACACACACACACACACACAACCAGAACCAAGAAACATTTGGGTGAGAATAATGTTTATTACACTGATTGTGGTTAAGCTTTTATAGATACATTCATTAGTTTGTATACATATATGAGCAAATTTGTCAAATAGCAATTGTATCAAAATCAATCTTTTATAAATATATAAACAGATAAATGGACTGAAACTTGGAATAAGTAGCAGGAAGAGGAACAATGTTATCAGGGGAGGAGGAGGAGAAGGAGAAGAAATAGAGAAAGAAGATGAACATGGAACAGAGAATAAAGAGGAAGAGCAGCAAGAGGAGAAGGAAGAGGAAGAAAAGAAGAAAGAAGGGGAAGGACAGAAGGATTGGGAGGAAAATGATGTGAAAAAACAGGCAGAGGAAAAGGGAGAAGAGGAGGAAGAAGCAGCACAGGCAGACAGAGGAAATTCCTCTGATATACTGTCATCTGAACACACTCCAAGTTGAAGTCTGTTTTTTATTTTATAGAAAGTTAAGAGGAAGAAGAGAAGCAACTGTACAGAAGGCCAGGATTTCTTCTATTGAAGAGATCAAATACATTGTTTTGCAAAGAGAACTCTTCTGCTCCTGCTTGATAAAAGCAAAAGTGAAAAAAAAAAAAGGTTTTAATTTGCTGGAGTAAGGAAGGTTTGTAATGGGGCAGATTTAGAATAAGATATTTACTTTTCCTAATTAAAAACCATTATTTGTAATGATAATGACAAACCACTATAACAAATGCTAGAATATCTTTGTTTTGTCACTAATTTCAGTTAAGGTTTTATACTCTAGAGACTGCTTTGGAAATCAAAGAACATCAGTGGTTTATAATGGAAGGGAACAAAAGCTAATTTTGTGATTCTGACCTCTACCTGACATCAGAAGCCGAAAAAGATGAAGAGTTTGATGTTGCAGGAAGTATACATTTTCTTGAAAAGTTCTTTTGTCCTCTGGTGCACACACACACAGAGGGGAAGGAAGTGTTCTTCCTTGACCTCAAATCTAGTGTTTTCAGTGATATCAGTCATAGTATTTTTGATATGTCAGAAAGGTGTGAAAACATTGGGTTCATTCCTGGCATAAAATTTTAAAAATATATAAATGCAGATGGGAATTGTATTTATTCATCTTTTCTGTAGGCTCATTAGCATTCTGGATTTCCAAATTTGGTGAAGGCAAAGAGTTTTCAGTGAAGTACACATGGTCCAAATATTCTCACATTAGCTTGTTCTAGTTCCTGTCTCACAACTCTAATCCCAGAATCAAAAACAAAACAAGACAAAAAATCATCAGAATGGAAAGAAGCAGTGTTGAGTCACTAAAGGAGAAGTTCAGCCATCAAGCATAGCAAATGTCTCTCTTCATACCAAAGGAACTTCAGAAAGTAGAGATAACAGGTGAATGCACTCATTAGTGTTGAAAGACTAGAGTAGTGGTTCTCATCAAAGGACAGTTTCATCCCCAAGGGTTCTCTCTAGAGAGACTAGAGATAGTTTTGGCTCTCTAGAGATAGTTTTGGCTACTAGAAATGAAACAGTGCACAGGCAGTATGTTGATGTCCAGTAGCTAGAGACTAGGGGATACTGCTAAGAGTCAGGCTACTTATAGGACCTGTCCTTACAGCAGGAATTATCCAGAAAAATCAGGAGTGCCAAGGATGGAATTCATCAGACTAGAGGATACTGATTTAATTTAAAGAAAACTAATTCCCAAGTTTATAACACAAAGATCTATTTCTCATTTGTGCTATTTTTCTACTGCAGATTGGCTGTGATTCTGCTCCATGTATTTTTGCGGTTGTAACTTTTCTCTATCTGAAAAAAAAAATCAATCAACATGGAAAAGCAAAATGAAATATGTTGGACATTACTTTTAAAAAGCATATGAGGTCTACAAGCGCCTCACACATTGTGGAAGCTCACCAGCTCCTCCTCAGGCCAGAGTGGGCTGCCCTGGCTGTGCAGGGATCTGGATCCACACAGCAGAGGTGCTCAGACCAGAAGGTCAAGCTCCAGAAAATAGAGCAGCAACAAAGAGCAAAGAGAGCATTTCTCTGGTCATCTTTCAGAAAACTGAACTACATTTGAAGAGCGAAGAAAGTCTACAATAAAGGCTTGCCAGACTACAGTGGTTGGTCCCATGATTGTTTTCTCCAAGTGTCTTCCTGGTGTTCCAGAACTGAGATTCCTTAAGGGCCATTATACACTCAAGCCCAACTATACCTGGAAGATGACCCACAAAGTAACCATTCCTTAAGGAATCTAAGTGTTAGCAAGAAAGAGACTTGAAATAAACATTTGACAGGCAGAAACTCAGGAATTAAACTAGAAACATCGACAACTACAAAATTGAAATTAAAAGGAACTTAAATAGGACACAAACCCAGAATTCCAGATCACCAAAGGGAAATTTAGGAACCAATGAGATGAAATAACCTGAAACTCAATCACCTAGCCTCCCGGAACTGGTCACAAAAGAGGATCTGGAAAAAAATGAAAACCAGAAATAATTACTCAGATAATAACAGAGATAGTATCCATAGTGAAATATATGATTAAGAACTCTAAAGAAGACAAAAAATTTAAAAAGTAGAGGATCTCAGGAACATTATGGAATCCCACTGTATGAAATTAATGGAATCTGTTAAACACTTTCAAACATTTCCAGGAGATCACAAACCCCACTGAAAGTTTACACAGCAGAATGAGTCTATATGAGGAAAATGTATCAGACATAGCAAACAAAAAAGAGAAGATTTCTTAAAAACTAGCAAGAGACCATGAGAAATTGATCCAGAATCACCTAAATAAAGTAAAGAAGAATAATGTAAGACTGATTAGAGTCAATGAAAATATAGGGGATCACGCAAATGACATAAACCATTCACAGATGTAATGGCAGAAAACTTCCCAAGCACGAGAAAATAATTCAACATACAGATAAGTGAAGAATATAGAACCACAGGGCTGGGGAGTTAGCTCAGTGGTTCCGGCGCCTGTCTTGCAAGCACAAGGGCCTGGGTTCGATTCCCCAGTATCCACATACAATACTGGGTGTGGAGACTCACGCCCAGCAGCAACCAGTACCACATACCACAGTGCCTCGTGTAGTGGCTCACACTTGTAATCCCAGCACTCGGAAGGCAGAGGCAGGAGGATTGCTGTGATGTGAGTTTGAGGCTGAGCTCAGGGCCATCCTGAACCACAAAGTGAGACCCTGTCTCAAAAAACCTAAGAAAAAAAAAAAAAGAATATAGAACTACAGCTAACCATGATAAAATAAATGAATACCTAGGCATATAATAGTCAAAATGGCAAAAATACTTCAGAGAAATAGAATGTTGAAAACAGAAAAAGACACAAATCACATTCAAAAGAAAGACAACCGAAATCACAGCACACTTTTCAGCACAAACATTCAATTCAAGGGAACCTTGAAGTGAAAATTTCAAGACCTAAAAGGAAACATTGATGTATGTTACAAAGCTATCTTTAAAATTGATGGGGAAATAAAATACTTCCACAAAGGACACCTGAGAAACTTCAGGAATGTCAAACAAATATTCCCCAAAATTCCAAGCAATGCTGTAAAAAATACAATGAGGGCCACAAATCCCTTGGCCCAAAAAATTGAGCAATTG
>PVIR01010802.1:5247-49045 GCA_004026965.1 Petromus typicus | reverse complement strand
CAGTCTCAACAGATGTAAAGGATTAAAATCACATGGAGTGTATTCCGTGGCCACAATAGAAGGACATTAGAAACCAGTGACCAAAAAAAAAAAAAAAAAAAAAAATTGAAAAATTCATAACATAAAAATTCTCCAACACAGACTTAAATCAACGAGTCAAAGAAGAAAATCACAAGTTGAGATAAATGGCGAAGAGGCCACATACTACAAGCATGGGATACAGCAAAAGCGAAGCATGGAGGTAAATTGAGAACAGTGAACTCTTACTCTGCAGCAAGTTTCCAGGTCGTGTGGTAGGGCTCTCCTTTGTCATTTTCTGCTTTTCAGATCTCATTCAGGCAATACTGGAAGAAACTCTGCTTCTGTTCTGAGGGGAACTCACCGTCACTCTCATCGTTACATGTGCGGTGACTCCTGGCCCTCCAGGAACAGCCGCAAAGACTTATTTCCTCAGATGGCTTTATCAGGTCTCCTAGCACTTTCCCCGTAGGACGGTAGTGTCTGTGTGCTAAAGGTCTGTGCCTTCCTCTAGACTTCCTCTACTGGTTGTGAACACACCAGGAATCAACTCTCACTCACTGTGCATTCTGTCTGGCATGCAGAGGTATCTGGAAACAATGACAAAAAACTGTCTGTCTGACCCCAGTGTTTGTTTTCTGATACTCCCCGCCCCCACTTCCGTTCTAACCACTTTCTCTTTGGGGTTAATCTAGAGTGTCCATGAGTGGTTTTCCCTGCTGTCTCCTAGGCAGCTTTGTCTATGGGGACCTGAGCTAACGTTTTGCTTTCAAGACTAGCTCTTCCCCCTCTCTTCTTTCAGAAAGCCAACCGCTGCCGAGAAGTCTCAGCAAGACCTGGGTTTTGAGTTTATGAAAGGAACTCAGCTTTTTTTTTTTTTGAGACAGGGTCTTGCTTTGCAGTTCAGGCTGGCCCTGAGCTCAGCCTCCAACTCACATCACAGCAGTCCTCCTGCCTCTGCCTCCTGAGTGCTGGGATTACAGGCGTGAGCCACCATGCCCGGCACTGTGGGATGTGGTACTGGTTGCTGCTGGGGTGAGTCTCCACACCCAGTATGGTATATGGTTAACCGGGGATCGAACCCAAGTCCTTGTGCTTGCAAGACAGGCACCGGAACCACTGAGCTAAAAACCCGGCCCAGCTTATTCTGAATTCACTAGCACTGCCCCTGAGCTATGGTGCCTGACCTGCAAACACTGGGCCCAGCACTGCAAAACCCTGAGCAATCCAGGGTTTGGGGGGTCAGAGAGCAGCCCTCCCTCTCCTGATGGCAAGCCAGGCAGAGCTGTGCATCCCTCAGGGTCTCTGCACTGGTCTGCTGGATCTCAGCCCTTAATCCAGAGATAGGAGGCTGGGCCCAAGTCTGATATAGGACAGCTGGGACCTGTCCTCTTTTGAGCACACTGATGGCTTTATGAAGTAGGCAGCTTTCTGGCTCTGTTGTACTTTCTCCCTGAAGGTCCCTTCTAATCATGTCAGACTCATCTCAACCTCACTTCCTCTGCAACCCTTCCCAAGGACATGCTCCCAGGAAGGCATCGGCATTGTCAGAGGCCTAAGCACCAGACCACAATGTATTAGTTACCTGATTTCAAATTTTATTTCATTCAAAGAAGACCTATGGCACAGTGGGTTGTAAATCCAAGCACAGGCAAGGTTCCTTTCCTTAAGGAGATCACTGTGTCTTGGAGAAAATAGAATATGAACAAGAATGATCAGGGATGCTGGGTGAGGTGGTGCACTTGGGAAGCTGAGGCAGGAGAGTCGCCAGCTTGGACTACATAGTGAGTTCAAGGTCCACAAAAAAAAAAGAAAAAAAATTAGGGAGGGGACTGGGGCTCTAAAGATAAAGATAGGCCCTAGCAGAAAAAGCCAGTGGTAAAGCAAGAGGATTGGGAGAAAATGTGGCACACAGAAAATAATACAAAGATCAGACAGGATAGTTGATTATGCAAGAGCAAACTGCTTTCTCCTGCTAGGCCTAAGTGAGGTGAAGGAATCGATTCAATGGTAAAAGGGAAGAAGGGAACAGGGCCGACCTAACTGTTCTGAAGGGCAGGTGATATGACACGGCAGTGGGGAGATGGGATGTGAGTAAGGAAAGGCATCTGGACAGCCATATGGAGGATCGTCATGGGACTGTCAGGAGAGCAAGGCATGCAGACCTTTAGGGGTGCTAGCCCACGAGGAGGTAACATTTCAGAAGTGGAGCAGGAAGGGTTTGCTGAGCAATGTGCTGTGGTGCTGAGGGGAGAGCTTAGAGTGGCTCTCAGATTGCTCCTCCAGGAGATTAGGATCCTGAAGGGCAGGCACTGAGCTGCAAGGGGACAGGAACCTGCTCCAGGATGATGTGAGAGAGGGGTGGAAAAGCAAACCGATGATCCAGACACAAATGCTTTTTAAAATCTGGAGAAAGCTGACTGCAGCCCCCACTTCCTGACCCACAAAAGGCCTCACAGCCTCTCCTTGCCCCCTGGATTCTCAGATTCAGCTTCTTTTGGTCACGGCACTAACCATTTCCATCTATGGGTCTCTGCACCATGCTGCATGCAATAACTGTCCGCAGCACTGGTCAACGACTCTCTTCTCCGTTTGGGAGTGAACTAGAGCTCATGAAAGGCTGTGTGTACCTACTAGGTGTTACACAAGGTGTGGGGGGGTTGAAGGGGCTGACTTTATAGATGGGCAAACATTAAACCATCTGAGACCTCTTTTTTTGACATCCTCATTTTAAAAGTTTCTTGGGATACCTTTAGGACAGCCACTTTCTCTCACCTTCTTGATGATACTAGCTACTAGATTCCCCTACCCCCAATTATTCCAGAAAATTTCAAATTCTTTCTCCCAAGTTTAGCAAGCACTCCAGGCTTAGGTCTAGGTTTTTTTTTTTTCACTTCCTAAATCCATCAAGTTTCTAGCTGAGGAAGAGGTTACTTGGCAAGATCATCAACCACCACCTAAGCTTAACGGTAATTTTCGACATGATGTACCATGCAAAATTAAAAATATTTCCTTCTACTGTTCTCTCATACTTCTTTTTAAAGCACCCCCATTGCTCTCCCATTTTGGTAACTGGAAACCCCAGGTTGAGTCAGGAACTTACTGTCTAGGGTCCCTTTGTCTCTGGAGTGACCCCACTTTGGTTCCCTGCTTGCCCGTGCCCCGCCCACACCCCCATGACCACCCATTTAGTGACTTGTGAATGGTTTTCTTCCCGATGGTGGCCCCCATGCCTGGAAAGAAGCTGGCTGAGACTGGAAGGGGCGGTGTCTCTTCTTCCTTGTCCAAACTGTTCATCTCGGTACCAGCCGGGCGGACATCCTTGATACAGTTCCAAGTTAGTTGTGCCATCAGCATCATTTCTTAGTCCCTGTCAGGAAGGTAAGTTGTCTTTCACACCAGGATGCCAAAGGGCCATGGCTACTGGAATGGGAGCTCCTGGCACCTGAACCCTAGGGACTGACTGGGGTACCTGCAAAGGCAAAGAGGTTTGTGGGGAAGCCTTAAGTAATGCTCCAGTCATGAGTCTTCAGGATTTTGTCTGCTCATCCAAGACAAGCATCTGCTATTGTCAGACAATGTTCCAAGCACTAAGTGTTCAGAAAATCTCCTTGTCCCCACTGAGCCTGTAGGCCACTTGGAAAAAATTTATCACCGCAAAATGTGGTAGGAGCTCCATCTAGGGACATAAGGGGGTAACGCAGGTTATTGGCAATGGAGAGGGCATCACTGCACAAAGGTAGTGTTTGTGTCCTGTGTAGCCTCTTGTGGCTAGAGAAGGAGATATATCAAGTGGCTTGAATTCAGACATGGAGGCCACAGGAGACAAGCAGACCTTGAGCTCTGGGATGTCAGACTTCATTCTAAGGCCATGAGGGTACTGCCAATGGGACCTGGGATTCCTGAAGTACAAACAGGCAGCAGGGCAGTCAGAACACATGGCCAGAGGGATACAGCATTCTGTACATATCCTGTCTCTGGCAGGTTCAGGGTACCTGTGGGTTTTGCATTTGGACCGTCATGAGGAATATCACGGGCTGAAAACAGCAAGGGGGTGAGGCAGCCTGGCAAATGCCTGGTCTCCCTGGCACTAACCCTGTTATCAGGCATCTGAGGGGGTGGGCCAGGTGTGGGAAGGCCAGCCCAATATGGCACAGCTTACTGTGCCAGTGCCCTTACTGTGCCTGTGCCCAGGGGCACAGCCAGTGCCCCTGTCATTGCTCTGGGTACTCTGTCCCTGTGGGGCAGCAACAGTGGGGGTATGGACAGGGATAGAACCTGTCTTTGAGTCTAGCAGATGGTCAGACTTCCAGCTCCTGCCACTCCTCCCTGAATCCCCTTAAAACTAGTGATGATAGTTTTTTTCTTTTCTTTTTTTTTCTGGTGCCAGGGATGCAACTCAGGACCTTGCACTTGTGAGGCAGGTGCCAGGACCACTGAGCTAAATCTCCAGCCTTCTGACTTAACAGTTTTGTGAGGAAGAGGAAGATCACTTAGACTGAGAAACAAGAGGGCCCCAAAGTTGTTTTAAGGACAAAGGAAAATAACTCTTTGACCAGACCAGAGTTTGATTGGATTAAAAAAGTGTATTGGATTTCCAATACTAAATAAAAACATGAAAAAAAAATTTTAAAAAGCCATAGAGTTTACAGCATCAACTACAGAAAAGGCCAAACAAGTGTGTACAGAAACCAGGCCCAGCAGTCCTCCGGGCCCCTCCAGCAGGCAAGGCAGAGACACATTTGTTCCACATCTTCCCGAAGGAAGCTGCTGAGCGCTCAACTAGGACATGACAAGACACACAATGGTTTAGTTTCAAAAATCACAGGAAAATGTAAGAAAATGTATTAAATTGTGAAAAGGTACAATACAGAATAGCTTTCCATTTTTTTAACTTTTAAAAAATCCCCCCAGCTTTGAACAGTTCTTTTATTTAAAAATAGGTCCCTCCCCCACCCCACCCCAATTCTGCGGCAGTATCCAGGTACCAAGGCCCTGAGGTAACACAAGTATGAGTGTTCATGGGAGGGAACGCCCTAAATACTGAGCATGTTCTTTGGGCAAAAGGTAAGACAGTTTCTCGGGAGTCTATCCCTCCTGCTGGCCAGGACACTTTGGCTGCTCTTCTCAGCATCAGATGGCTTCACAGAGCCCTGCCCGCCTGGTAACACAATGCAGCCAGCCAGCTCGCAGCAGTTCTAGCACTGCGCTCTATGTGACCCCCACAGTGTAAATGCAAGAGTTCATCTTGTAGAGAAACCAATGTGTGCTAACACGAGAAAGGAGAAATAACTCATGTTCAGAGACAGGTGTCCTGGCTGCAGCCTGGGGGGACCTGTGAGGCCTGGGAGGGCAGGGGTGGGCTGAATATGTGGGGGGGTGACCACCTGCTGGTGGTCTTGGCAGTTCTGTTAGCTAAGAACCCAGGCCCACTCATCTCTTCACTGCCCCCACACTGTCTCCTGGAGAGCAGAAGACACCCAAGGGTCAGGCCTGTATTTTTCAATGTACTGTCTTCATATTAAAAATTAAAAAACCACCACGTGTCTTAGCTCCTTACCTTTTCAAGAAAAAGACAAGAACTCTGCAAAGGCAAGGGCTCTGCATGTGGCGGAGCCCTCAGTGTACCTCAAACTTCTCGCCACCTCATTCTTCCTGGGGTTTGGCAAGCTGCTGGCAGGAGGGGCAGCTTCCATTTGAAGAACTACGTGCACGAAGTGTGGGGAAGCCTGATGGGTGCTGTAGCCCCTGCTCGCCTCATCTCTCGTATACTTTTTCTGATGGGGCTCTGCGAGGTGGAACTGAGAGCCAGCCTGGCTAAGGACAGGCACCAGAGCAGGAAACAAAGCTACTTCGTCAACTTCCCACCTCTCCAAAAGCAGCCACAGCCAGCAGCAGCAGAGAGTGCTTCCTGACTTCCCGGGATAGAGCCAGGCTCGCGCTCTGTGTGGCATCCTCCTGCAAGTAGAAATCCAGGCCCGGGGTCCTCAGCACAGACATTCCATCAGGGTATGACAGAGACTCGGGGCTACATCCTTAGACCCACCTATTGCACAGAAGAATTTTTAACCAGATTCAAACGAAACTCCAGTTGCAATGTAGTGACAATAAGATGGACATGCTGGAAAAGGACAATAAAGAAGATGCTTCCATTCTCTGCAGGCTTCTGAAAGAAAATACAATGACTGAAACATTCACAGGACCTCAGCAGCCCCTCCATTTCCTTTTCCCAACCCCCAACCCCCAATACGATCCCACCCCAATACTGAATCTGCACAGAATGCAACAAACAAGTCTTTTCAATGTTACATTTCATTCAAATAGATCTGTAATCTCACAGTGATGAGAGGAGAAAGTCAGGCCTTTAATAATTATAATAAAAAATAATAAAAAAGCTTACAAACAGCAATGCAACATTTCCTCCCCCTCAAAGTGATGGACTAACAGGTGGTAGAGGATGCAACATCTCAGAATTAAAATATAAAAACAAAACCAAAAACAAGCCAACCCCTGGAACAACCACACTGTCAATGACTTTCCGTACGCAACTGGAACAAGCAGCCAGATGCCAACCACTTGTGGAGAACACCATGGACTTCCTTGATTTTTTGATAGTTTTTTTTTAGGGTAAAATAAAATAGGACACAAATAAAAGTGTACATAAATGCCAATGTCTATACTCCATAAGGTGATGCAGTCGCAGCACAAAGACACAGCCTGACCGCAGAGTGAGATGCAGGTTGCACTTCTCGCCTTTTTCCTGGACAAAGAGTGCTGCCCATGGTGCCCAATCCTGCGGGGTATCAGCAGGCCAGGGGAAGCTGCCCTGACGCGGGTGTCTTCCAGGCTGACCAGGAGCCAGCCTCACGCAGAAGTGCTGGCTGGCTCACTATGTTCTCAAATGCTGTCCTCTCGTACTCTGTACAATTCCTTGCTTTCAAGGCTAAGTTCCAAGACTTCCAGATTCAGGATTGCAGCTGCGTCTTGGTGAAGGTCGTCATGCTGTTGTGATGGCATTTAGGTCCTTCATTAGTCCTTCCAGGTGGGCCATCTCTTTGGTCAGCTCATCTGGTTCATAACTCTGTGAACGGGAGAACACTGTTACTGGGCGGGACCTGGGAAGCTACCTAGGAAGGAAAGGCCGGAGAGGGTCAGGGCCTAAGTGGCCAGTGGGAACTCTGCTCTGTAAGAATGGTCTAGAGAGACTCAGGCTGCTCGGAAGAGTCACAGGTAGCAGGATGTACCCAGGGATAGTGAGATGTCACTCTGACATAAAAAGTGCCTTCCTCCCAACACTCTCCAGGTCAGAAGGACCTCATAAGCTAGAAGCATCGTTACTCGCCCCTTACAGGTTTCTGCCACAGTCAAGAGGGTTAGTATGTCCCTGTATCTCTGGGCCCAAGCTTTCCTCTTAGAGAATCTTGAACCTGGAAATGAAGAGACAGGCACACTTATTGGGAGTTGAGAGTAAAAGATCAGGGAGAGGCCAGGTGTATTTATTTATAGAGAGTGACCTCTCAAGCACCTTTTCCTCCAACATCCTGCTTGGAAAAACTCACAGAGCAGAACTGAGGGTTGGAAAAACAAGTACATAGTTCAAAGCAAGAAGAAAGGAGCAGGAAGAAGGGAAGGAGTAGAGAGGAAGGCTGGGCGGATGTGAGAAGCTAACTGTAGGCATGCCGGAGTAGGCAAGAGAGAATCCCTCGGAATGTTTCTAGCTCAGAGGACATGCTCAAAATACATGTGCTGCACAAATGAGTGAATCTACCTCACCCTCTGGGTGTGGACGCCTGGGGATGCAGACTCTCAGCCTGACCTGCATGCCCCCAGACCCTGGGACACACGCCTGCACAACCCAGTTGGCCTCATGGCCTTGTGAACTTACACTCTCAGAGTCTTCCAGCATCCTTGTGGTCTCCTGCACTTCAGGGGCGCTGGGAACAACCACTGGCATAGGAGGCCGGCTCCTTCCTAAAGTCCCGATGGAGGCTGTCTTCACTGAGTGAAGGTGATGGTTCAGAGCTGAGGCAGAAAGGGCATGTCAGGCATGGCCAAGGTGGCACCTCAGACCTTAGGGAGGCACCCCAGGCCCAAAGGCAGCTTCGAGACAAAGGATGCACACAGGCCCACCACAGGGATCCGCTTGGATATGTTACGGGAACAAGACATAAGAAGGGCAGCAGCGCAGCATTGACGAAGGCAGAGAAAACAGTCCGCTGGCTTGAGAAAAGTAACTCAGCCTAGTGGCTCTCAAAGTGTGGTGTCCCCACCGTGGGCTCCTTGCAGAATGTCTTGGAGGCTACGACTCTTCACAAAACCACTAAGAGTGGATCTGTTACCTCTGCACCACAGGTACAGAAGCAACAGGAGGCGAAATGACTTGGAGCCTTAGCACAAATTAAGGCAGAGGCACTAAATTGAGAGGTATGTGCAGTTACAAACCTTGTTTCACTTAGACCTTCCTTAGAGATAATTCATTTAATTACAGCTTAACTTCTGATTTCACATCTTTTAAATAATGTGCATGACAAAATGGGAAGAACGCAGAAAATGTGTACCATCTTAAAGTAAGGACTGGTGAGAGATGGATTGCAAGTTGAATTGTAGCTCTTATCATGGAACATTTTCTTCAAAGACCCACAAATGGGTCCTTAAGACATATTTTAGAAAATGAATCAGTCTACCAAGTCTAGGAAAATAATGGACAGTGTTTATTGTATAAAATTCTAGTTCAGGCTGGCCCTGAGCTCACTATATATAGCCCAGGTGAGCCTCGAACTGACAGCAATCCTCCTGCCACTGCCTCCTGAGTGTTGGGTTACAGGCATGAGCCACCAGGTCTCGCACTGTGGTATGTGGTTCTGATTGCTGGTGGGTGTGAATCACCACACCTGCCACTGCTGTATGTAGTTACTGGGGAACAAACTTAGGGCGTTGTACTTGCAAGGAAGGTGCCAGAACCACTGAGCTAAATTCCCGGTCCTGTTACTGCTATTTTTAAATGAATGAAAAGTTTTAGAAGTTTCTCAGTTTTATTTCTAATATGGTAAATGTTGACAGACATAATCCATGTAAAGAAAAGAAAGCTCTTTTGTGTTCTTCGTAGCTTTTAAGATATAAAGAGGTCCCGAGACCAAAAAGTATAAGAACTGCAGACTTAGTCTGAAACAAACCATCACAGCAAAGACAGCGAAGAGTAGGAGAAAAGAAACCATGGTCAGTGGTCCCGAGAGCATCCCTTCTGTAGGGCTCCTCAGCTGCCCAGGCTCTTTCTGGTTTCATGCCATGGCCTCCCCGGCCCTCATCTAGCTGGCAGGCATCTCATGGAGTGAAGTGATTTCAGGGGTGCGCAGGCTGTTTCTGCTGCCCACACCCATACCACTCCATTTGATCTCCAAGGACTGTGCATGTAAAGCATAACTCAAAAGGTCAGTCGTTGCTTCCCAAAAGATGACTTCCTGGTTTGTACATACTCCCAATGGAGGAAGAGCCCACACAGTCACTGTGGGACAATGACACACTGTTGCCCTAAAGTGCTGGAAAAGCAGGGGCCATTTGCTTTGTTATTCTTCAAAGTGGGTGACTTTTGTCCTAAGCCTGAACCAAAGGGTCCCTCTAGTGGTGCTGCTATCCTCACTCACCTTGTTGGGACAGTAAAGGTGTGCTTGGCAATGCAGGGTCATAGGTGGGGGGTCCTGGGGGTGGGACTGCTGGCACCGCGAAGCTCTTCAACGGGTGTGAAGGGCGAACGTGGGCTGTAGGAAGACTCTGGCCTGAATCTTCCTCTTGAGAGCTGGCCAAGTAGGAGGAGCTGGTAGCACCTTCAGGATCCTGATGGTCTGTACAGCATGTCTGAGATGAGGAGGCTGGCATGGTGTCAGTGCTGGGGGTGTTTCGAACGGATTCTACACCAAGAAAGCAGAAATGTCAGTATTTCTTTTAAACATACGCAGAATTTTGACTACTTCTAGGGGTTTCGTGAGTAGTTGGGATTGGTACTACTCCAAGGAAACAGGGACTACCACTACTGTGAGGATTAAGAACAGACTAAGAGTTCCAACAATCCTCAACAATTGTTTCCATTTTTTTACCTACACAGGTAAGTGGTCACAATTTTACAGATTTATAGTTTTCCTCAATACTTATTATGGAGCACATACAAAGATTCCTGGGACTACTCTCCAATAAGTTATAAATAAATGTAAAAGAAAAGATAACATTTTACTCACTGACTGATAATCTTTCAAAGACAGTCCTGTCTGGTCACCAAGACTGACTGAATACTGACAGGAGCCAGCTCCTCTGGGAAGGCCTGGTGGGAACTTCAACAGAGACCAATGTCACAGGTCCTATATGCTCACTGGGACTGTGATTGGCCTTGGCCTTCCTAGGGCAAAAGACTCCCAGCTCAAGAGAGGTCTAGAAAGCCTTGTGAGAAGTTTGCCAACAGCTCTAAGATCATGCCAAATGAAGGGTGTCTGGGGCCAGACAAAGAAATACATGGAGGTGAGCCTGGAGAAGGAGGAACTTGGATACAATGACAAACATGTGAAGAGGGGACAGAGCTAGCCTGAACGCAGCATGATGGGCAGGAAGAGCACTGGCTCTGACGTCAGACATATCTGCACTCCAGTCTGCATACACTAGCATAGTCACTAAGTCTCTGGGTTTTAATTTCTTCCTTTACAACATGGAGAATAGCACATAAGCTACTGAAGATTGCATGAGACATATGAAGAGTTGGACACAGTGCCTGAACAACTGAAAAGACTCTTTTCTCTGTAGATTACTGAGTGCTTACTCTACACTAGGCATTAGCTCAGCGTTTTACATTCATCAGGCCATTCCTTCCTCAGAGTAACTCAGAAGGCAGCAGCAAGGGAAGTAAGAAAGTTACCTGTGGACACAGAACCAGCAGGGCAGATTATGAATACCTGTGCACTGATTCCCACACTCAAGCTCAGAGACACCACCGTTACTGCATTTCCCTGCAAATCCCCCACTGTAGAGTAGAAGCAGCACTAAGGTAGGGACACACTAAGGAAGATTTTAACAGTGTGAGCAGGGCAGACCACCATGCCCTGGAACAGAGGCTGCAACATGCTGTACCAGGCAGCTTAAAGGTCTCTTCTTCTGACTCATAGAGTCCTCAGCCTTAGAAGTAATGATTCATGAGCAATTTGCAGAAACCTACCTGCTTCCCTTGTGAGACAGCCCCAAATCTGTTCCCTTGGGTTCTGAGGAGCCCAGCCATTACTGCTATGTCTTTAGCTTAAAGCCTTAGGTCCCAATGATGAGAGACCAACATGCCCTTCTAAGTGGGTCTGGCTATAATAATAATCTTCTGGGGAAAAAAACCAATCACTACTCCCCTACAAACTTCCTACAAACTCCCCACTGCTTCCTACAAACTCTGAAGTCACCATAGTATAAACATATTTAAACTCATTCTTGATTTACTTTTGTGCCTCAAAGAACAATCACAATGTTAAATTTTTTCTTTTCTAGTGTGAAACAGCTGAGTCCAAGCATTAATTATATGATGAAGCAGTTGCCCTAAAAAAAAAAACAAAAAAAAAAACTTCTGGGAATAGGTTACTTCTCACCTTCTAAAGGTACATGCTCAGCATGGCACTTAGCTTGCTCAAGCATGGTGGGGCTGAGGCTGACAATCGTGCTCTGTGATCGTGGCCTGAGTGGAAGCTGGTTAAGAAAGAAGCAGGGCAGAGAAGTGACAAGAGTGGGGTCAAGTCCTAAACACATCTGGAAGACCTGGTGGGTGAGCTCTGAGCCACACAGGCCTACCCTGACTGTCTTAGCTGTCTTAACTAAGAGATGGTGGAGAAAGGACGGTGGAGTTGCCTGCATGGGTCAGAGCCTTGGCTGCTGCCACTGACCAGGCCTGCCTTAGCCAATTCCAGGAGGTACCAGGCATGATCTCTTCTCTATGAGGACTACTCCCTGATACTGTAGCACTACTGGTCTACTCAGACACTATGCTGTGACTAAAATTTTGACTTTGGCAAGAGGCCTAGTCTCCACTTACCTCTCAAGAATTTATCACACACTAAGTTCATTGTTGTCAAGTGTTTAGACAAGTGGCAAGTTCTCTTCCCCTGTCAAGTGTAAATGCTCCCAGAATGGGGGCTGTCTCACCAGCTCAACTCCTGCTCAGCCCCCATATCTAGGGCTGTGGCAGTGTTGAGCTCTAGAGACACAGGGATTGGGAAAAGACAACGGCAAGAGAACCTATACCACTTCTAGATACTTCAAATCAATGTTCAGTGAATCTATCAGTTTTACTGTTTTTTATCCCCTCTGATCATTAAAGCAAGGGATCTTTTTTTTTTTTTAGATTTTTTGAGACAGGGTCTCGCTTTGTGGTTCAGGCTGGCCCTGAGCTCAGCCTCAAACTCACATCACAGCAATCCTCCTGCCTCTGCCTCCCAAGTGCTGGGATTACAGGCGTGAGCCACCACACCCGGGCACTGTGGTATGTGGTACTGGTTGCTGCTGGGCGTGAGCCTCCACGCCCAGTATTGTTATGTGGTTACCGGGGAATCGAACCCGGGTCCTTGTGCTTGCAAGACAGGCACCAGAACCACTGAGCTATATCCCTGGCCCAAAGCAAGGGATCTTTTGTTGATAACAAACCATTGCTTTGTCCCTCTTTACTTTCTGCCATCAGTCTATACAGTAGGAAACTTTCACCAACATTACAACGTTTGGATGAGGGCTGAGTACCATGTCTCTCTTAGCATCCAAGCCCTTCCTAGATGAGGAGGAGCCAGAAAAGGGGGCTTAACTGAGTGGGGTCTGCCACCCACTGAGGCAGACCTACAATCTAGTTGAGAATGGAGAAGCACAGCTGGGTTAAAAATACTTTTCTAGAATAAGTCTAGAGAGCTTTGTCTTGTACTTTGCTCTACTGAATATTATGTCCATGAGATTATTGTGTATGCAGCTGGCTGGAGTAACTGTCTATCTTTTCCTTAAAGTAGAACCCCAAAACTGGATTTTGAGGAACAGAGAAAGCCAAGTTTAGAGATGGGTTCAAGTGGCATTCTCAAACCAGGTAACAGCTCTGGGAGCAGATAATGCTGAGTTTTTAGGCATCCTTTAATTGATCTGAATTTGATCTTTTGGGTATATATTTATGATTGATGAAAACTTAAGGAGAAGAGGATGTTACTGGCAGTCCAAACTTCTAGGCCTGAAGTTTTGAGGTTCTTTTAAATGGAGCTCACTTAAGATTTCTTTATTTTCCAGAATTAGCAATACAAATAACTATCAACAGGGGAAGTTCAAATGATGAACAAACAGTACCTCGTATACATAAAAGGCTATTAGCTTTGCAGTCTATAACTGAAAGACAGAAAGAAATTAACTTGTAATTCATGAGGGTCAATAATATTGTTTCCCGTCCTTTCACTTTATTTCTTTCTTAAAACTGCTTGATAATGCTATTTAAGATAATTGGCAATGTATTTCTTTAGATACAGTGCAAATTGTTATGTTAATTGTTTTTTTCAGAGACAGGCACCCCTTGCATGATCATCCCTTGCATGATCTATTGGGCAATCTGAGGTTTACCAAAGATACAATCTTAATGTGGCTGGTGGCCCTACTGCCCCTGGATTTCCTCTTACTTTGGTTCATGGAAAAGTAACCTGCACCTAATGGTATCTCCTCAGTGTTAGGGTTACTGCCAGGCAATGGCAACCACTTGCATCAGAAGACTATGAGTCTCTTTTCAAACTGGAAGCTTAAAAAAAAAAATAAAAAAGTTAGAAAAAAGGGACTAACTATGATGCAAGTTTTATAGCGCAAGGAGCTTATGAGATTTGTTACTGTTTTTACTACAAGGAAAATTTTCACTGAGTAAAACTTAGGGAGAAAAATGGGGTAGATTTCACAGAAACAAATTCAAGTCCATCACAGCAACGTTACAATAAATATACAACATTGAAAAATTCTAAGTAGGGCAAGTCCTTCCCCATGTCTGCTTGCCGACTTTCACAATGCTTTCCATTGGCCTCAAGCTTCATCTCTCACCTGTGGAATTGGCCCTGTCTGAAAGGGACATAGATGTGCCAATGGGCCATGGGCTGCCCGGGTGGTAGAGATGACTGCGAGCTGGAGAAGCGAGGCTGCTGGAGTGGAAATGATGATGAGGGTTATCGAGGGAATGGATGGGATGGGCACTAATCACAGCTGTGGATGAACACAAGACAGAGAAATGCTTAACATGCTTGTACAGACACACACAAACCACAGTTTAACAGCCAAGTCACCCCCTGCCCCCCACCCATACAACAAGCCATCACCCTCTTGGCTTTTTGTTGCGGATGGCTGGATTTGGACAATAGCCAATGATATTTTTACCTTTGTTTTAACAAATGAATGCACTCCTAGGTATGTACTTTATATTTGCACAGAAAAAAAGCCCAAGGAGTATGTACTAAAATGTTAACAATGAAAGCAACGCTGCAGGGAAGAGTAGTCAGGATTAAAAAAATATTCTTGTGTTATCAATATTTTCCAATTTTATTATAAACATGGATTACATGAGTTTTAAAAAATATCTATTAGAATATGTCAAAAAGTGTAATCCATAAACAAACAGTGGCTTAGGGGTGGGGGGATGCCAATGAAGGTACTGCGGTCCTTTTTCCTTCTCCTTTGAGTATAGCCCTAATTCACTCTGTCCTTTCTTATTTGCTAAAATAAGCATGAAATAGGTATTAATACACGAGGACCTGTTTAACTAGTTTTCGTATCTTAGAAGGAATGCAAATGAAACTAACTTCAATGGTCCAATCTAGTACTAAAAGCATGAACTATATGGCACTACTTCTTCAGTCACACCCAACGCCATTTTAAAATACAAATGCATCTTTCCTAATTTCCTCTTTCTTCCCATACTGGCCAAAGATTCAACTTACTCCATGTAGTTCAACATACAACTTTCTATGAAGCCTTTTTATGGCACTTCATGTTCAACTTCCAACATATAAACCAAGAAAAATTAGAAGGCCAGTTTGGGAATAAAATTTTCTTGCAACAGGTGCAGAGATTGAATGTTTAAGAGTAAAATTAGGCAGGGTAGACTAGAATAAAGGGATTTTTTTTCCCCCTTTAAGCAAAGATTTCACAAAATTTTATGATAAAACTTAAGTCAGTCCTTTTGGAGCTGGTTAAAACATCTCTGTCACCAGGGAACTCTAGATCTTTGTGGGGCTATTAACCATTTGGTGAAGAGAAATTCAAGAAAATGAAATGTCTCAATTTGTTATCTAGCTATCTCCTGTCCTGGCTACATGCAAACAAGTAAGTGGCGCAGCCAACTGCTTCTCTCTTGCTCAAGGACTGCGCAACAAAGCATGAGCTGGCTTTACCTCCTGAGCTGTTCTCAGGAGCCAGAAGGCTCCAGAGAGCCATGGGAATAAAACAGAATCCAGAAGAGCTAGCTGAGGAGGGTTCTCATAGTTTTGAGAAGTGAGATACTGAAGAATCAGACTTTTCCAAAATTTAGGCTGTGGTGAGGGAATAAACCTCCTGATTTTGATCCAGAAAGCTCTAAAGGAGTCTGAGGTATAGTGGACTTTCACAAAAGAAAAACAGAATAAATTTTTTTTTCTTTTTAAAGGCATTTCCAATGTTGCCAAATAATAAAGGTGAACCATGAATGCACTGATTTAACTATAGTAGGCAGCAACACCTATTTGCTGAATCTGAACTCAAGAGTTCTATGAGGACTCAACCTCACCCTGATGCCAACAAGCCCTTCCCAGTACTGGCCTGCTTTTGCAGACCAGTGTAGGTAAATACTGAGTGCATAGCTCCAGCCTCAACCCAGGACTCAGAATTCACAGAAGCCCAGCTTGTGACAAAAGACATTAACTACGTGGATTTTGAAAAAGGGCTCTCAAAGCCTGAAGTCCACATATGTGTCTGGGCACAAATGTGTTTGTCTTAGGATTTAATCTCATTTCTAATTGTTGAACTAAAAGATTTCATTTACTCTCTAATTATTAAGGTGCAAATTATATATTGGATATTTGTCCATGCTCAAAAAAAGCAAAGAAAAAACACAGAATGATGTCAACTGGCATCACATAACTTTTTTCTTCAATGCATTTAAAAGTAAGAAATCTAGGCCCGGGATTTAGCTCAGTGGTTCTGGCACCTGCCCCAGATTCGATCCCTGGTAACCACATACAACAATGCTTGCCAGATATGGTGACTCATGCCTACCAGCAATCAGTACCACATACCAAAATGCCAGGCGTGGGGGCTCATGCCTGTAATCCCAGCACTTGGGAGGCAGAGACAGTAAGATTATGGTGAATTCAAGGCTCACCTGGGCTATACAATGAGCTTAGGGCCAGCCTGAACTACACAAAGCCGAGACCCTATCTCAAAAAAAAAAAAAAAAAAAGTAGGGAACTTAGAAATAGTTATTAAGTTTTAAAAATAAACCTGTTTAAATAGGAATTAAGGTCATATACAAAATAGTCAGAGTTTAAGTAGTTAAGATACCATCCTCTTGGGCTAGGAATTTAGCTCAGTGGTTCCAGCCTTGTAAGTACAAAAGCCTGGGTTTGATCCCTAGTAACCACATACAACAATGCTGGGCATAGAGACTCATGCCCACCAGCAATCACATCTACTACCACAGTGCTGGGCGTGGTGGTTCATGCCTGTAATTTCAGTACTTATGAGGCAGAGGCAGAGGCAGGAGGCACTTGTGAGTTCAAGGCTGAGCTCAGGACCAGCCTGAACTACAAAACAAGACCCTGTCTCAAAACAAAAAAAAAGATACCATCTTCTTGGGAGTCAAAAACATAATGGATTAATTTACTCTTTTTGAATACTTGTTCGTTTAAAACTGGGGACACTATACAAGATACCTCAACAAGAGGGGAACCCTCCCTGGTTTTTCCCTGCATGCTTCTAAGTCCAGACCTTTCTATCACAGACCCTAAGCACATGCTACTTACCTATTACAAATTAAATACCATAAACCTAAAGAATATAGTTTCTTTCTTTCAAAGCTGATTTTTTGTAATCTAATACCTGTCACATTTATGAACTGTGTGCACAGGACTCGGGGGAGGGTGCATACATCTCCATGTTTGCAATTTGTACAGAAGGGAGGGACAGAGGTTCCACATGCAGGATGCCATAGGGCACCTCTGTATGTATAGGGAATCCACGGTTATCTAAATCTCATTATCTGTTGGCAGAGAGGCAGCTGAGCACTTACTCAACTGAAAGCCCCACGGTGCTCACTAGTCTGAAAGGCTTCTTAACTTAAGAACTGAGACCAGAAGAGAACACAGTAGTTTGAAAAGAAGAATTGGTTTCTACCATTATTGTTTGATTTTTAATTGTGATATTTAGCTTATTTTGAATTTCAACTACCATTAAAGGAGGCTTAGTAACTTTTAAACGTATTAAAATGAGGGTTGAAAGCAGGTGCAATGGCACATGTCTACAATGATGGAGCTGTGGCTAGAAGATTCAAAGTTTCAGCCTTGCTTGGGTAACTGAAAGAAATTATGTCACAAAATGAAAAATAAAAAGGCCTGGGGATATAGCTCACAATAGAGCAGCTCTGGGTTTGATCCTTAGAATTGGGAAGTGTGGGGGAAAGAGGCTTGAATCAACTGAGTTTCAAAAATTCCAGGTTAAAGTAACTAAAAAAAAAAAGTTCACTACTTAAAAAATAAAAGTTTCACAGGGACTCTTCAGCAACGACCATGTGTCAGGAAGCCTAAGGAATTGTGTGACATATGGCAAATCTCAGCCTGTCTCTGAAGATGCTCCCCCTTCTCTCTGTGGAGGTGCTGTGCCCTTTTGGACGGAAGAGATATTTTCCTATTCGGACAAGACTGCCGAAATCAGCCTTTTAGTTTATTTACTCAAGAATAATGTTCAAAATACAACAACTATTTGATAGTTCTCCCTTCAAGGTGTTACAACTTCAGCAGATTAAATTTTGTGTTAGACCTGAGTGAAGTCAGAGACCATTCATAGCTCTGCCGCATCACGATGGGACAGAACTGAGGAAAAGAGAAACTTTTACTTACGCTGGGGTGGCTGAGAGTCAAAGGGCATCATCATTTTTGGTCTCATCCCCCGCCTTCCAGCTAGTGTAGACATGCTGTCCTCTGATTCATGCCCTAGAAACCAAGTACAGAAGTTGGTTTAAGTGTGTGCCACTGACCACTGAGTGGCCTCAGCAGTATAACATTTCTAGGAAGGGATGCAGGACTTGTAAGTACTTCAAATGCTTTATGAAACTGAATGAGAGACTTAAAAAGATCTAGATTCCCTTATGGCCACAGAATCTCCTCCCTGTAAGAAGGATCAAATGTTGACTCAATCTTGTAACTCATGTTTCTTTAAAACTAACCTCTTGCAGGTCACTTTACAGATGGAAATGAAGATAGCCTTCCAACACCTGGGAAAACACCTACACTGAGAATGGTACCTCTGTATGAGTTCCGCCTTTGATGGATATTGCTGTCCATGGAATTGTCCACTGGTGTGATGTCTTGAGAGTTGCGAGGAATGGGAGTATCGGTCATGATGGGGTTTGGGTCTGGAGACTTGTCGATGGGTTTCAGTTCCAGTCTCTCATGATGGATCCAGAGGTCTGGAGGTTTGACGTCTTTGGAGTTCCCTTTATACTTGTGGGAGCCATTCACTGATTTGCAAGCAGCTCGTTTCCTAGGTACAAAATTAAGAGGAGCTTTAAAAAGTACATTCTTTTGAACTTTATTTATCAAAAGGCTTAAGTGATTAATTAAAACTGATTTTCTTGGGGCCGGGGATTTAGCTCAATGGTTCCAGCGCCTGTCATGCAAGCGCAAGGACCTGGGTTCGACCCCCGGTCACCACATACCTATACTAGGTGTGGAGACTCACGCCCAGCAGCAACCAGTACCACAGACC
Organism: Petromus typicus; assembly: GCA_004026965.1. NCBI lineage: Eukaryota > Metazoa > Chordata > Mammalia > Rodentia > Petromuridae > Petromus > Petromus typicus. The sequence continues at coordinate 30,064 of PVIR01010802.1, read as the reverse complement.
ACAGTGCTGGGCGTGGTGGCTCACGCCTGTAATCTCAGCACTCGGGAGGCAGAGGCAGGAGGATTGCTGATGTGATTTAAGTCTGAGCTCAGGGCCAGCCTGAACCACAAAGTGAGACCCTGTCTCAAAAAACCTTAAAAAACAAACAAACAAACAAAAAAACCACAAAAACTGATTTTCTTAGAGATGCTTCAAGTAAAGGCAGAAATGAGAACAGAGGCAAGAAGTTTAGTTCTGAAAATAGTAAAAGTACCTCATGTCTAAATATGTATGGACTAGATAGATATGAGAAAGCACAGTTAAACAGAAATAAAACAACAAAGCAGAGGTAGAGTCTACAGCTTATAAAGGAAGGAGGAACTAATTTTTAAAGTAAGTGCTACAACTTCTATCTGGATGACCTTTCCAGTCTCATGTGGTCACAGATGTGCCTTTTCAGAAGTAGCTGTATCTAGGGCGTGTGAAGCTGGGTTAAGGATGTCCCACCCTGGATGCAGGATGGAACAGAAGGGACATAGACTGGCCTGCAGCTGTTGTTTTGGCTTTTGCTGTCTTCTGCCTGCCATAGACTTTTTCCTCTGTCATGTCTCTCTGCCATGCCACCCCAGCTAACCATGGACTGAAATTTCTACAAACTGTGAGCTGGGCAAGCCTTTCCTCCTTTAACTTTGGATGTCAGGTATTTATCTCAACAATGAGAAAACGTAACTAAGACAGTAACCCAAACTAGGAGTAACAAGTAGGTGGAGTCAATAATGGGAACAGGCCGGGGATTTAGCTCAGTGGTTCCGGCGCCTGTCTTGCAAGCGCAAGGGCCTGGGTTCAATCCCCGGTAACCACATAACAATACTGGGCGTGGAGACTCACCCCAGCAGCAATCAGTACCACATACGACAGTGCCGGGCGTGGTGGCTCACGCCTGTAATCCCAGCACTCGGGAGGCAGAGACAGGAGGATTGCTGTGAAGTGAGTTTGAGGCTGAGCTCAGGGCCAGCCTGAACCACAAAGCGAGACCCTGTCTCAAAAAACCTTAAAAAAAAAAAAAAAGGGAACAGCAGTGTCTCCATCACTGTGCTTTAGCTTCTTCCTTTGCTCATTCCCTCACTTAGTGAGTAACTGTGTGGTAGGCACCTAGTGTATGTCAGATCCTGTGCTAGCCTGCTGGGTCCTCAGCACTTTCAAGTGCTAAAAGTAAGACAGACAGTGAACTGTTATCTGCAAATGCTCTGAGCTTTATGAAATACCAAGTGTTACAATAGTTCTTAACAGCTAGGTTCAAGGTAGCCAGGAAAGACATGGACAAAGATGTGACATCTATGCTGAGATCTGAAAGCGATAGAAAGTGCTTTCCAGGTGGTGAAATCAGCTGATGTCATGGCTCTGACACAGACAGCAGCACTCTGGTATCTTAGAAGGATTTTAAGGAGTCTTGAGTCGTGGAACATAGTGAACCATGTGAAGAATGACAGGGAAATAATGCTGGGAGGGTAGTATGGAATCAGATCATCACAGGCATTTAAAACAATGCTGAGTGTGTCAATTTCCCTCTGTGGCTAATGAGAAACCACTGAAAGACTCAGTTAAAACTTTAGACCAGCTGTGTCATAAACAATGGATTCAGGAAGCAGGGGACAGGAAAGGAACCAAGCTGAGATGCTACTTTAATTGTGTTGGCATGACTGATAGTGTTTTGGGACCATGGGAATGGAAGGAAGAGGCAGAACTGAAAGGTTAGGAGGTGGAATGACCAGATTCAGAAGTAAATGAATGTAGGGGCCGGGGATTTAGCTCAGTGGTTCCGGTGCCTGTCTTGCAAGTGCAAGGATGCGGGTTCGATCCCCCTGTAACCACATACAATACTGGGTGTGGAGACGCACGCCCAGCAGCCACCAGTACCACATACCACAGTGCCGGGCGTGGTGGCTCACGCCTATAATCCCAGCACTCGGGAGGCAGAGGCAGGAGGATTGCTATGATGTGAGTTGGAGGCTGAGCTCAGGGCCAGCCTGAACCACAAAGTGAGACCCTGTCTCAAAAAACCTTAAAAAAAAAAAAAAAAAGAAGTAAATGAATGTAGGACAGCATGTGGATAAAGAGGTAAGAGTACAGGATGTAGCCAACATTTTTGGCTTACTTAAGTTATTTACTAACACTGAAAACAATAGAGTTGAAGACTTTTGATTAAAAGGATTATAAATAAACCTTTTCTTTTTTTTTTTAGTTGAGACAGGGTCTCGCTTTGTAGTATAGACTAGTCCTGAACTCAGCCTCAAACTCAGCAATCCTCCTGCCTCTGCCTCCCAAGTCCTGGGATTATAAATGTGAGCCACCATGCCTGGCACTGTGGTATGTGGTACTGATTGGTGGTGAGTGTGAATTATCACACCGGCACTGCTGCATGTGGCTATCAGGGATTGAACTTGGGTCCTTGCACTTGCAAGGCAGGCACCGGAACCAATGGTCTAAATACCTGACCCCCAAGATTTCTAAAACAGATATAAAAAAGCAAGTTCATAAAGATAGATAAATATGAAATGTCAATTAAAGAAGTTTGAAAAAAAAAAAACCTGTCCTAGAGTAGGAAAAAAGAAGTAGTCGTTGAGGCTTTTAAAGGAAACCATTTTCCATAACCAAAAGTAGACAGGGATAGTCATAAGTGGCAGTGGTCAGAAGGCATATACAAGTAGTTCTCTTGTCACTGAAGAGTGATATAGTGCAAGCTGTGAAGAGCTATTTTATTTGAGCACAGAAAGATTTTAAAACATCACATAATCTACAGACAATGACAAAGTCATTAGCAGCAGTAATTATAAGGTAGCTTATACATGTTCTAGACACTGAAAACAAATTAATTTATCATTATTAAATGCATGAATTCTTGCCTTAGGGAGACCAAGTCTGAAAGACAATCAGAAGCACAGACATGAATTTCTTTCTCTTTCATACAGCAAACTCCAATCTTATATCTCAAGTTTGAGAAAAGATCTTCACTGATACAGAGCTGTCATCTCCTGTGATAACAGTCTTCTTTGGAATTAATTCCTCCAGAGGCTCTGCCCGAGGCTCTTCTTGAGCAGGTGTTACCCTCCAGAGTTATGTTCATAATGGTTTGCTTGATTTGTCAGTTTTTTCTTCCACGTTTGCTTGTAAGCAGATTATGTACCATGAACATTCTTCTGTTAGTAAAACTGTTTCAGTTATAAGGTCCATATTTTCAAACTTTTGGGGTATAAAGGACTGAACCTAGGCCTTCACACTCGGTTATATCCTAGACATTAAAAATGTTTTTTGAGGGCCGGGGATATAGCTCAGTGATTCTGGTGCCTGTCTTGCAAGCGCAAGAGCCTGGATTCCATCCCTGGTAACCACATAACAATACTGGGCGTGGAGACTCACCCCAGCAGCAATCAGTACCACATACCACAGTGCCGGGTGTGGTGGCTCACACCCGTCATCCCAGCGCTCGGGAGGCAGAAGCAGGAGGATTGCTGTGATGTGAGGTTGAGGCTGAGCTTAGGGCCAGGCTGAACTACAAAGCAAGACCCTGTCTCAAAAAAATATATATATATTTTTTGAGATCGAGACTCCTGCTAAATTGCCCAGGCTGGGCTTAACCTCGCATCTTCTTCCTTCAGCCTCTTAGAATGCTAGGGTTATACCAGCATGCTCAGCTTTACACTTTTTTTTTGAGATAGGATCTTGCTTTGAAGTTCAGGCTGGCCCTGAGCTCAGCCTCAAACTCATAGCAATCCTCCTGGCTCTGCCTCCCCAGTGCTGGGATTACAGTTGTGAGCCACCACGCCCAGCACTGTGGTATGTGGCTCTGATTGCTGGTGGGTGTTGAGTATCCGTGCCCAGCAGTGTTGTATATGGTTACCAGAGATCAAACCTGGGCCCTTGTACTTACAAGGCAGGTGCTGGAACCACTGAGCTAAATCCCCAGCCCCAGCTTCATATTTTTTAAGGAGTCTGTTAAATTCTCTAAAAGCTTTTGTTAAATTTTTATTATGAATTCTCTTATAGCTTTTTTTTGTACTCCAGTTTCTTTTTCTCTTCCTTTTCTTCTGCTGTGTTTAGCAGTATGGGAATTTTTCAGGTCCATCATAATCTTATGGGACTTTCTGTGACAGTTAAGCTGGATCATCCACTTGATTAGGTTGAGAGCTGCCTAGGAGATTAATGAGGAACACTTTTGGTTGTGTGGGGTGGGTCATGGAGGCCTGGCTTTGGGTTCTGTCCCTGGTCCCTGCCTCCTCCTGCTCTGGTACTGCTCCTCTGCTCCGCTTCCTGTCTGCCATGGCCCTCTGCTATGCTGTTTCTGCCTTAAATTCAGACCAGTATGGGCCTTCTAAAATCATGAGCTAAAAAAACATCTCTCCTTAAATCAAATATCAGGTATCCCAGTAACATAAATGTGACTAAGACATGTTTACTGACTGAAAGAGTGCAGACTGCACTTGTATATAAAACCGCTTTTGATGTGGTCCATGTAACTTTTTGTACCACTCTAAGTCACACAAAGCAAAAACACCAGATACCACAACATCTATGGGCTACATCTGGGGATCCTTACTTTTTCTGGTGAGAGGTGGTACGCCGGGTACAAAAGACAGCAATGATCACGACCACAACAATGGTGATGATGCCAACAGAAACGATGATGACCAGCAACATATTGCTGTCTAGAGGAGAGGGGCTCCCGTGGGGGCTGTTGCTGCCTGCACAAAGAAAATGGTACATCTGTTAGTTTGGTAGAGAACTACAAATGCATCCCATTAGGCCGTAGAACCATTCCAATAAACTTCAGGAAAGTTTCCCTTACAGCACTCATCACCATGCAGTATAAAGTGCTACATGAAGATGGCTATCTCCTCCCTGTTATGGCTCCTAGAGTGGAGAGTCTACCCTGTGAGCCAGGCTCACAACACAGCCTTGCTCGTACATGGTACTCAGTAAAGCTTCTTCAACTGTATTAACATTTAAGAACTTTCAAGTGTTCTGATACACCTGGATAAAGAAACAGTTTTGCTTCTCTGGTAATTTACAAATTCATTTTGAAAACGCACCATTTCTAAATCATTTAGTTTTTTTTGCTTTCAAAAGTATTTTAAAAGTGTACACTCATACAAAAGTTTCCCTAACATACAGATGTCTAAGATTATAAAATATTACTTGAAAAAAACTTTTTATTTTTTATAAACACAGAAAGGAAATTTTCTGTCTCAGCTTCAGGGAAAAAGTAGGTCTGAACATACATGTGTTCATAATAATGCTATAGATTATGTGACTGTCATGCTCTAAGTACCAAGGATGAAATAGTCGAAAACAAAGATAGGAATGATGGGGGCAGGGCTGGGGTAAATAATAAACTGCTAGTGACTAATGAGTGCTATGGGAAAATAAGGGGATGTGATTCAGAGTGACTGAGCGGTGAAAAAGCTTTTCTGAATCTGGGATGGACACCCTTAGGAGGTCACTCTCCACAGTTTTGTCCAAGCAGCACAAGGGTGCACAGGCCCCTAGTATAGTCACTTTCCATGATTTTGGAGAAGTAGCTCAGAGCCTGAACTTACATATTCCTATAATTTCTTTCTTTTTATTTACTTTTTTTTTTTGAGACAGGGTTTCACTACATAGTTCAGGATGACTTTGAACTCATAGCAACCCTCCTGCTTCAGCCTCCTGAGTGCTTGGATTACAGATATGCACCACCACACCCAGCCCCTATAATTTCTGAGTCCTGTGGGTAGTGACAAAGGAGGGAAGCTATTCAGGAAACAGCCATCTAGCACACTCAACCTGGGTTCTACATTGGATTTGCTTTCAAATGTTTTACTGTATAGATACTTTTAAAAAAGGAAAAGAAAAAGCTTTAGCAAAGATGGCACTTGAGCTGATATTTGAATGACAAGGAACATCCTATCAAATAAAGATCTGAAGGATGAGAATGCTTCAGGGGGATGGAATGAACAGCTATAAGGGCCCTGGGGAAGAAAAAGGCAGCCAGAGTTCCTTAATCACAGGGAGAACAGATTTAAGTGGGAAAGGAAAGAGAAGAAAATGATGGAGATGAGGCCAGTGAAGTGCACACAGGTCAGACTTTTTAGGACCAGAAGAAGAAATTCCAAATTCTTTTTTCCTGTTATCACTACTTTCCTACTGCTTATATGATGAGGTCCAGACCTTTTTTCTTTAATCAAGGTTTTTCTGTAAAGTAGCTGAGTCCTATTGCTTTGTATTTCTTGAAATATATTTCTTTTCTTCCCAACTCAAGTCATGTATGTTACATTATGAAATGTGGCAAATCCCAAGGCTCTAATCATGGTGATCTGCTATCTTTCCTTCTAGCTACTCTCTCCCTCTTTATGCAACAATCAAAGCTTCACAATAATGATATGAGCTGCTTTGCCAAGAAATGAGTCTTTAGTTACTAAAAGTATTAAGAAAGGCATCTTACCAGTGTCAGATGTTACGGAAGATTCTTACCAGAGGAAGTACAGCCTGTGAAACTGTATTTTTAAAAATTTCCCAAGGTGATTCTCATGTACCACCTGGTTTATAAATTTATGCTTTAATCCAAACTCACACTCATTGTGGCCATCCCTTCTACAACACTGGATTAGCTGCCCTTCCAATTTTCTTTCTATAATTTTATAGGCTACATCTAAGCACAGTGCTAAATCTAAGGCTGATTTAGAAGGGCTTAAAGAGCTTATTCTTCTACATTTGATTCAATCACTTTTATCCTTCATTTCTGAGAAAAAGGTAAGCAGAAAGACAACTTAAATTGTGCATAGTAACCTCTGATAAAATAACATTTTTTATCTTTGGGAAAGACTACTATACTGGAACTAATTAAAATTAAGCACTCTGTTCATGTTAGAGTAAGGTTTTCCCTAACACTATTATTAACAGTGCTGAGCTACTGGGTCAGATAGGTGATGGGATGGTCACTGCAGATCAGAGGCTGGAGAGTTGGGTATGAGAGGCAATCTGAAGTGGTAGCAATTGTTTCCTGAATGCAATAGAGACAAATTCTCATTTTACTGAGTTTGATATTTGATACATGACTTGGACAAAAGCTTCCACCTAAGAACGACTAAGAATGAACTGCGAAAGGGGGTACTATCCTGCTTTGTGAGGCACCACGATAGGCCATTTCTTGAGAGCTTATTTGGAGGGTCTATCAGGGGAGCGCAGCTACTCGTAGACCCTTGACCGGGGAATTGGTCCTCCTCTATCAAGGGTGGTCATCCTCTCTGACCGAGTGTGCAGCTTCGGGAGGGATGCACATGGAGGGTGAGGAAGGATGGGCATACCTGCCTAGCCAGCCAGATCAGCTGAATCAACTGTGGCAATCAATGGGGTAACAAGTGTCACAGCCAGATCGCCCTTACATCCAACGTGCCATTTCTTTATGACTCATCTAGGCTATTGCAATAGCTTCCTAAGAGCTTTTCCTTGACTTTATACTCTTAGCTCCCAACTCCTTCTTCACTGTTACTGGACTCATAGCAGGCGCAAGTAAATGGAAATCTTAGTGTACTAGTAGTCTCACAGTTCACATGTTACCTAGAGGCTAAGGCTTTAATTTTTAAGTGCTGCCTTTCCAGCCCTTGCCAGTCTGGTTCTACCAACCTCTTCAGCTCAGTCTCACTCTAGTCTCCAGACAGAGGTGCTTTTACACTGTCTCCCTTTGCATATCCCCTTAGTAGTTCCCAGAACCCTCTTTGACATTTAGCGATCTTCTGTGTATATTTAAGACTTGGGTTCTATTAAGTTTTCCTTTTTTTTTTTTTTTGGTTAGGTAGTTATTCCTCTTCCTCCATAGAGTTTTTTTTCTGCCATAGAATCTGAACCTTTAAAAACATACATGTACAAATAAAAACATAAATGAAAGAAAAGAGAAAGGAGTAATTACTTCTCTCACATCTTGACATCATACTATGGATACCACAGAATGTAACAAATGCATGAAGGAGAACCTGAAAACAAAATCTTCAAACTTAAGAGCATAAAATGTCTAAAAGCAGGAAAACTTGTACAGTTCTGCTAAAAACAGGCTGATTTCACTGGAGGCTGAGTAGAACTATTTCTGATTCAAAGAATAAAAGGTCATTTTATTCGCATGACTAGACCTCAGTCGCCAGAAAACTGGCTTTTCTCTTTAATACATCTGATGGACAGAGGTGACAACACAGGGTCAGTTCTATTAACCACTTTTGTGCACATTTTGCCCCTCTGGACTCTCACGCATAGTATAGAACCCCTGCTTTTCAGGCTGCTGTGAAAGTGGAAAAAGCAGAATAAGAAGACAATGGCCTAGATTTTATTCCTACTCAGAATCAGTGGATGGCACAGGTACATTACTTTTTGACTGATCTCTTCTCTCCTGTGTCTGAGGATCAAATGTGAATTCATGAGTGAAAGTAACTTAGAAATGGTGAACACTATTCTGTAGAGAAGGAGGTACTATTAAACGAGAAGGCAATAGCTTTTAGGATGCTGAAAACAGTGGGAAGAATTTTCTAGAAATCCCAAACTAAAAACAGTGCAATAAGTAGTACTGGGAGAACTTTAACTGTTCTGAAACATTTCTTCGGTTTGTTTTGGGTAACGGCTAAAATCCTGCTAGACGGTTTATTTTTGAAAACTCTTTCTAGAGACAGAAATTTAGGATTGATTTAAGAATTTGTCTAAATATCATGAATTAGTCTTTTAATTATTCTTAATTTTGACAATTAGGGACTCACTTTAAATCGGATATGTGGAAAGACAATTTTTATTTATGGATCCTATAATGAATAGGTTTGCTGTAATTCACCAAATATTTGACACAAAATGCCTAATGCTGTATTTTGTATTCAAAAGGGAACAAGCTAACCGGCTGCAACCTACTATTCAAGCTATAAAAGACATTTCAGGACGTAAGCAAAACTACTTCATGTCCACAGGAAGCTAAAAATGCCAAAGGAAGATCTTTACCACTCATTGGAGGTTTGTAGTCATGTCCTAGGTCTGGCATCCGGCTTCCTTTTCCTGCAGACCCTGAGGCTGAAGCAGAAGAGATCGTGTCAGTAATGACTCAATAAACTGCTGTGACAGTTCACTTCACAGCTAGTGTTTCAACAAAAAACCAAAACATTTTCAGTAGTTGTCCATGAGAGAATGAAGCAGCACACAAATAATGGGAAAATACAGACGTTTTGTACAAAGCAAACTAAGGTTTAGCTTCCTGTGCAATGAGGCATCTGAAAGGCTGATACTTCTGCTCCACTGCTGGGACCAGATTGCTGTTGCTGATCAGCAAGTGGGTACAGACCCAGTTCTCTCACCCAGGAAACATCTCAAGGGCTATTTAGGACCTATGGTAGAAGTAGATTTTACTGGAAAAGGAACCAAGGACACTCTAGGTTGCTGTCTGCATTGAAGAGGTGTGTTCTTCCAATGGACTCAGCTGTCTTGATCTGGCCTACTGGTTGTCAATAGTTTAAATTCTTTTCTCAAATTATAACTGCCTTTCCAGTGTCAAGTTATTTTAAGCAGGAGCAAAAAGATAAATGGAAGTTTGAATTAAAATCTCAGTTCTTGTCCTGCCACATAAATGTCCAAAGATGGAAATCTTCCCTCTACTTGCTCACAGATGATACTGTCTCCTAGCTCATCATCATGGAACACAAAAAAAGAGTCTGCTGATTTCAGGCTGGTAGCTGCCCCAGCGGCAGGTTTCAGAAAATGCAAGTATAAGTTTTTAAAAATACTCTTATTCTTAGGTTTGAACCTGTTCCTCACAATTGTAGGAAAAGCTGTTTTGGTGAAGCAAAGACAAACAGTCTTTCCCAGTAAAACAAAAGGTATCTCTCAGTCAAAGGTTTGTAGCAAGAAGGCAATACCATGCTCCTCTTGAAAAGAGGCTTCACAGAACTCAAAGTGAAAGCCTTCCCTCATACTTGTTATCACATAACACTTAACGATGGAATACTTGCTCCATTATATATAACTGATTTGGGGCAGGTTCCTTTTCTTTTGTGTCTCAGTTTCCTAATTATGAAACAAGCATGAGAATGGTATTAACTTCAGAAAACTGAAGGATTAAAGAGAGGATTGAAGACAAATTTAATATCAAAATATTTTGACTATTGTTTGAGGCACAGTGAATGTTCAACATATGTCACCATTATTACTATAAGCATAATAAATCTTTAGGGGAAATACTATCTTTTTACAGAGGCAGAAAGTATGGAACTTCAGAAAACACTTGTAAATGAGAGTTTTTTCAACTGATAAAGCTTTACTTGAAAAGCATAAACTAGATGTAGTCCATAAAATAGTAGAATCAGTATCAAGTTCCTCTGTAAATTATCAGACTTTAAGGAAATGGGAGCAACTCAAACCTGAAGTTATCTTTTACTAGTTAAACAGAATAAATCTGGAGAATAAAACAACATTTGCAGTTTCCAAAAGCTGAAAACCTCCACAAGAAAGTTAACAGAAGTTTTTGGATGTCCAAAGCGGCCTACTCCTGGATTAACTTAATCCCTGAGCCCTCTTCCAGTGTCCACACTTCTCTCTTTGCCCACTTATTCTGTGCCATCACTTCCACAGAGAGCACACTTTTGTCATTTTGAGTCTACCTGGCAGGGCTGGCTCAGTCCACTAAGATTCTTCATATCTGAGTAGATGTGATCATCAGCTATACTTAAGCAAACTATCCAGAGTATTGTATCATGGAAATAATTATGAAAAAAACATGCTTTGCTAATAAACTGATCAGTTCATATTCATTCCTCAGCATTTTTTTCTTTTAAATTTATATAATGGGCATGAAATTCAAGGATGAACCTAATACCAAAAATACCAATATGTGAGAAATTTTAATTACCTCATGTTTATGGGGCAGCTAAAAGCTGCATGTGGCTATCAAGTGAAAGAATAATGAGCATGCTCACATTCGTGCCTGTGCATTATAGTTATTTTTTATATTCTCACACTTCTACACATGTATAAAAGTATATGTACAGTTTCTCCACTGTCCAACAAGAATCACTGAATGCAAACACATGTCCAAATCCCTGAAACTTGATACCTCAAGGGCTGACTCTTCTTTGCATTAATCAAGATCCAAAGACTCTGTATTTCTAATAATTACTCTTTAATCAGGAAATTTACTTTTACTGTTCTGAGTATGGAAATCTACCTAGCTGACTTTTGAGAGATTACCCTCACAAAGTGTAGCCACCCTTCCACCATGGTCTTTACAGTGAAGTGATGACAGATGATTTGAAGAATGACCAAAGCTATGCTTTCTATGTTTCCACATGAGCAGTTTTATCCCTTTTAAATGATCAGATATATTTAAGAAAAGAAATGGAAAAAAAGCTCTGAATGAATTCATTATAACAGAATAAAGAAAGCACTCTTGCTGATGGGTAATCATGGAATTTAGTAAGATAAACATGTCGGTACAGGGAGGGCACGATGTTCACTGAATTTGATTACAACTTCTCATTTAGAGACACTACTAAAATTCTAGGAAAATGTGTGTAAGTGGTCTCTTCATTATTTCAATGCCCATCACTGTCACAGAACTTTAGTATCACAGGACATACAGATAGTCTGGCTCATACTAATGCCCAGTCTGCTACAGCTGAGGACTTGGTTGATTCAACTCAGTTTTTTTCCACCAGTCTATTCAGCTACTAAGTAAATCTTCCAGCTTTTCAGATACCCCAAGTGCTACAAACATGGGACTCCATTCCACACTGGCCAATAAGTATGTGGTTTTAATACATGATACTGACTTTTAAGGAAAAAAAAAAGAAAGAAAGAAAAACAAAAAGCTAATAATAGGTCACAAAAAAGAGAAGAGGTCAGAGGCCATCTACTCATTTACCTTGGTCATTAGGCATTTTATCAGAGGAGTCCGCTAACAGGCCAAGCACAGGGGAAGAAAAAACAAGAGCAAGAATCACAAGCTTTGAAGATGGGACATACAGAAGATTTAAAGGAAAAAATAAAATCCCCACAAACTTCCAAACAAACTGAGTCTTGCTTTTAGTGCTAACAGAAAAGATGTCTGGGCTTCCACAATTCCACAGATTCAGTCCCCAGCTAGATTTAATTAGCCTAAATTTTTGATACTGTATCTTTATTTTCTGATCTCAAGTTTTATACAAAAGGTATAATGACCTTTTAGTCTCTTATTCTCTACAAAGGTCTACAAATAAGCCTTTTAGAATAATAGCCTGTGTGTGCTGAAAGAGCAATATCCATCAAAATAACATGCTGTGTCACTATCAATGGGAAACAAAAGTGTCACATTTGATTTGACTGATAACAACTTGTACAGCACCGCAACTCATCTGGCCCAAATAGCCTGGAGCCAAAGTTCCCCTGCCATGAAATAGTTAGGCCAGTAACCTGGGTAGTACTGATTTGGTGGTCAGTGGGTGGATAAGGGGTCCTTTGAAATAAGTCTTCACACTACAGCTGACATGAATTACTCACAGGACTTCTTGTATTACAGACGCTATCTGCCAAAGTGGTATATATAAGCACAGCCCCATTAAAGAGACACATAATAAGACCCTCAAGCTTAGGGAGATTTACCTTTAGGCGTTCTGAACTGCACAGCTTCAGACATGGGCCCCATGCCCTTTGAGTTCCGGGCTTGTATTTTGAAGTAATATGGAGTGTCAAGTGTAAGCTCTTGGATCTGGTGAGTCAGTCTGTTTCCCACCACAGGCTCAATAACCCAGTCATGTATCTCTGCATTCACATCAGTACTGTAATATATGATGTAGCCTGTCCAAAGGAGTTAATGGGAAAAGAAATCTCATTCCTGTTTTTCATTTTGTAGTCAGGAAGCCAGTAAGTATATATTACCATTATATGCCTACTATAGTACAGTGATAGCAAACCTATGGCACAAGTGCAGCAGTGGGCTGTTTGTATCACTGAAACTAAAAGGTTCGCCATCATTACTCTAGGATGTTGGACTAATGCATCCTCAAGGGTCTACAATGAAAATAATGTAGTGTTGAAAACCACTAAGGGGCTGACATCCTGGTTTTGCTCTCATCAATGTGATATTCTAGGAGAAAAAATTCCTGGCAGGTGGGTGGCAATCTCTAATTACTCACGCTCTGGTGAAAGCCAGAGAACCACATACTTCCACCAGGGGGCACTCAATCCCTGTAGATGAGGAGAAAGCCTCACCTGCCCACCTACATGATCCACACCATACAAACACTCACCACTGTCACTGGTTTTAAAAGACAAAGTATAATGGAAGGAGTCAAGTTGTACTTGATTCTTTCACAGAAAGGGAAGAGTCAAAAACCAAAAAGATGACATAAAGATCAGAATTTACAGCAAGCGCTCCTATGGAAAGGGCCCTTATGGAAAGCTAGAAACACAGTGCTATGAAACACTTTTTTTTCTTTAGGTCACTTTATTCACACTTCAGAATGCAAACTTACTCATCAGCATCCACTTCCATGGAGTAGAGGCTCAAAAGGAAGGGATAACAGTCTAATCTCATTGGGCTCCTCTCCCTGATAAGGCTGAGGAGGGCAGAGTGTCCTCTCCACCATGGAAAACCTCCTTCTGAAGTCTGAGGAGAGAAATTCCAAGTCCTTCCAAGGCCAAGGCCAACTCAAGCTTTTAACCAGTGGAAAGAGCCCAAGAACCTAAAGCAGTAGGTCTTGCAGGGAAAATGAACTAAAGCTCTAATGGGCTTCTGGGGCTTCTAAGTTAAAAAAGCAGAATCACTACGGATTATTGCCCTATACGATTCGGTAGGGCCATAAGAATCCAAAGATGGTGATCTAGCAGTGAATTGCTTTTCCAAAGAAAATACATATGTCCATAAAGGCCCAGTATAGCCAAAGGCTATCTAGGGTGCCTCATCCTCATCAGCCCTGCAGGCAGCTGATGCACTACCTGGAAACTCATTTCAGTGCTATTGTGGGTGAGCAGCACACTCTTGTTCTGCTTTCAAAGACCATCACAAGTCCTGCTACCCATAAAATGAATGACCAGGCCAGCCTTCAGACGCCCATTTCTCCTGACAACACAGTAATTTCCTAAAACAGGGCACAGGCAACATATACTCTAAGGCATCTTACCTGTAATTTTGCCGTTGGCTTCAGAGGGAGGTTGCCAATTCACAATTATGGTCCTAGGTTTTCCCTCTTTACTTACAACTGTCACATCTTTAGGTGGGGAAGTAGGAACTATAAAACAAAAATACTTTGAGTAATTCCTGTCCACTACAATATAAACTGGTAACTGCCTCAGTCTTTTCCATTTGTAAAGCACAAAATAAGTACAAAACAAATAATGTAAGCTTCCTAGCCTCAACGAAATCAATAGCTGGCATGTAACTATGTAAATTTTCCCAATAAATTCTCCCAATAAAAGAATATGCAAAGTACAAAAAGATCCAGAATAGGCAATTTGGTTGGGGGAATCAGGCAATAAACCTAATAGATAGGGAAATCAAGTGTCATTTGTACCAAGTATTATGTTATATGCCAAGTATTGCACAAAAAGTATCTCATTTAACAGTTAATATGGCAAACTTGAGAGATGGCTACTACTGTCCAAGCTTTATAGGTCAGGAGACCAAAAGTGAGAGAAGTCATGAAATTCACCCTCAATAACTTTCTCTCCCGATTTGGATTTTTCTGTCAGAATACCTTTAGGTATAAAGTAATTTTAACCTCTGAATATAGATGGCTCTCCAAACCAGAAGATCCCTACGTACATGAAGAGAAAATAATTAATAAATTGACATTTTTAATTTTAAGATCACACTGAAAGATACTGCAAACTACTGGGGTTACTGCTCCATAGAAAAGCTGTAAAAAATCAATAAGAAAAAAAAACAGTGTTTCTTGTATTTCCTTCCACATTACTATAGATGATAATGTTTACTGTCCTAGTAGGAAAATGTGCAAGTAAAGTCCCTCCTCAAATTTATTCTTTTGAAATACTGGAATTCTGGCATAAAATGGAAGGAAGGCTGAGTAAACACAAATTTCATGTATTAATGGTTGAAATTAAAGCAAAAAGATATTTTTTAAAAACTGGTAAAGAGGGCCGGGGATTTAGCTCAGTGGTTCTGGTGCCTGTCTCACAAGTGCCAAGGCCTGGGTTCGACACCTTCCCCCCCCCCACAACCACATACAATACTGGGTGTGGAGACTCACGCCCAGAAGCAATCAGTGCCACACACCACAGTGCCGGGTGTGGTGGCTCATGCTGTAATCCCAGCATTCGGGAGGCAGAGGCAGGAGGATTGCTGTGATGTGAGGTTGAGGCTGAGCTCAGGGCCAGCCTGAACTACAAAACGAGACCCTGTCTCCAAAAAAAAAAAAAAACCCCACAACTGGTAAAGAAGAAAGTAAATTAAAGGTCTATTTCAACTTTTGGGCAGGAGATTTCTAATTCTCCAAGTTCAATTCCTCTTTTTGCAGGTATTCTAACCAATTGTGCAGAAAAGT
Source organism: Petromus typicus (assembly GCA_004026965.1). NCBI lineage: Eukaryota > Metazoa > Chordata > Mammalia > Rodentia > Petromuridae > Petromus > Petromus typicus. Next base: position 14,555 of record PVIR01010802.1, on the reverse strand, counting down.
GAAGCTCAGCTTGTGGATAATTTGTACCCCTGGTTCTTTATTATTCTTACACAGGAGAGATCATGGGCGTCAGTACAGGCAGAGATGCCCAATGGTCACACATAGTCCCTTGCTAGGAGAGCCCTAGGGGAAGTAGAAGGATAGGCCTAAAAGTGAGCAAAAAATTCTCAAACCTGGAAAGTCTGCTCTCTTGTTACTTTACTTAGCTATCTTTCTTCTCTCATGGTTATTTACAAACAAAACTCTGAAGGATATTTCAGTGAAAGATTTTGCAAAGACACTAACTTTTTCAAGAAAGCTCTTGAGGTACGTCTGGGGTCACCCAGTTAACAGATCAGGCTTTAGCATGCATGGCTGGCAACTATTTGGTCAAGGACAAATCACTTCAGTTTTTCAATCTTATCTGAAAAGTAGGATTAATGGCAATAATCGCTTATATCTACCCAGTGTTTTATAATTTACCATGTGTTCTCCCATCTGTTCCTCATTTTACCTTATGACAGGAGCGGCAGGGATTATTATCTCTCATTTATGGATCCGGACAGACAGAGAGCCAGAGAGGCTAAATGACTTGCTCATGATCATACAATCAGTAGATGAATGACCTGGGATTGAACTCCAGTCTCTTAATTCCTGAAATCTAGAATGCTTTGCATTATATTATCCTCTTATTTGTCTATATTCTTGAACAGTGGCAAAACACAGCTCCAAATGTAGCTCTTCACTGTGTTCTTCAAGTATGTCAGTTAATGTATTTAATCCCTTTCCTGGGTTGTAAAAGCAGGTGCTGAGAAATCTCATGACTGGGATGTAGCACAACATCAGCACAGACTTCCACTGGCTTCATATTTTGCAAAAGGAAGGAAGGGACATGAGCTCTAAAAATACATACCCAATTCAAAGGTGGTCCCATGTGCTGTCATACTCCATGTGCTGGATCTTCGCCCTTTGGTCACCATCACAGAGAATTCATACAATGTGTTTGGTTTTAAACCAGTCACCAAATAGCTTAATGTTGTTGCATTCGCATTCTAAAAAACATAGGAATCAAGAATTTTAAAATTAGGAAATATCAATGACTAGGTTTTTTTCACCCAAAGCGAACGTGTCAGTACCTTATACTTGGTGTTTGCTGGGATGTTGGTTTTCCATCGGACTGTGTAGTAGCGGGAGTCCGTAATCTTCTGGTGTTTGGGCAAGGAGTTGTCTGCCCATGTGATCCTTATGGTGTCATGACTCAGAATGGAAGCCTGAACTCCCACTGGTGGCATCATGGGAGTGGGATCTGGCACTGGAGTGTATGGAGCATTAATAACAAATAAATCAACTTCAGAAGTGTCTGGGTAGAAAGTAATTCAAAAAGGGGAGGGGCATTTAAATGTAAACAAAAAGAAAAGAAAAGGGAAATGCAAGGTAATATAATGGAATGAAAGATGAGGAATGAAGAAAAAGAAAGAAAATCCAGCGTTAATAGATAACCATCATTCATTTAAAATAATATATTCACTTGTGTTCTTTGAGGAAAATTTGTAAAAAATGGTGAGAGGAGCAGTAATTATCTTCTGTACTATGTTTTACAGGTATATTAGAATATGTAATTATATTCACATATACACACTTGAATTTTCTTACAACTACTTGAAAATTTAACCTCCTGCCCAAAGGATTAGAAAAAGGACAAAAATGATTGCTTCTCAAATCATGAGTGTAATTTCTAAACAAGTAGTACAAAGCTCATGGTTTGGTTTGAGATCTCAGTAAATGTGGCTGAATTCTGGGAACTTGAGCTATCAGCACTTATCACCAGACATGTCAGGGTCCCACTCTTAACCAGTCCCTGAATGTTAGCCTGTGGGTTGAGTTTACACCTTCTATTATCTTAAGTGTAAGGCAGTGTGGCAATTTAGCTCAGAACCAAATAAAGCAAAGAACTTCAGGGCTTACTTCTTCTCTAAGGAAAGTAAACCGATACTATGATGGGCTGGCTGCCTGCTGCACTTTCTCAGAAAATCACCCAGAGATGAGTCCTCATCACCTAAAATAAATGCTGCCTATGGTTACTATAGACCAAAGTGCCAGGGCCTTCAAGAACTGTAGAAATCAGAGTACTCATCTGATAAAAAAAGAAAATCACAATTCAGTTACTGTGTTGTGCCCTTGGCAATGGACACATCATTAAGTGCCACCACAAAACAGAGGCGGGGCTGAGCACAAAAATACTAAGGATCTTGAGCTTAGGCCAATACAGCAAGATCCCTTTAGGGCTTCACAATTTTGGGTTAGGTTCTCCAAGTATACACATACTGATTTATTTTAAGTTCAGGTTTTGAAATGGGTTTCCCACATAATTATAATGAGTAGTTCTTTCTATAACTTAAAATCTGAAATGGCACAGGCCTTATGAATAATTATTGCACTAAAGTAATAGTCTCCCTGAGTGTGTTTCCTGCACAATGAGCTCTAAAAATAACAGAAGAGCTGCATACATTATAATCTTGGGCTTTGCTGAAAGACTTTCCAGACACATAGCAATTAGTTAAGAAAATGCAGCTTCAGGTGCAGAAATCATTAGAATTCTTTGAGAAATTTTTTTCTTATATATATATCAACTCTTGGAAAAGGTAATTAGGTTATATGATTTAAGAACATTTTTTGTAGTATAACAGTAGTCAGTGTATAATATTTTTAAGCCACACAAGATAAAATAATTTCATTTTTTTCTACTTCAGCTCAATTAAAAAAAGTAGAAGACCCCTTCTTAAATGTTCTCTTTACACTTTTTTTGTCCCTTTTCTGGAACACTAAAGCCATTTAAAAGAGAGCTTAAAATTATAGGAACATAGGAGGAGAACAGGACAGAACTACTGAACATGTAGTAATGATATTAATCTGAAGTAAGAGTTTTATTAATAAACAAAAAGAGACAGAGACTAATTTTTAACAAGAACACTGCCAAATCTGTGTTATCATGTACAGCATCTACAAGAGGTCATATAATACTTATTCAAACTTTTGAGCAACAAAGGGAAAAAAAGCCTTTCTGAAAGTCTGGTTTTCTGTGCCCTTGAAAGGAGAAAAATCACAATTATTAATGTACTTACTTCAATGAACTCTTATTCAAATCTAAATTAGTGCCTATGAAAATTTCACAATATATGCATATTGGTTTATTTCAGAGATATTTTAAAAGATAATTTAAAAACAATGAATATTTACTCATAATAAAGGTATAATTGAGCTAATGGATAGTGTCTCTGATTTTATACCCTTTTTATATAAATAAGCATACAAAAGATATATAAAAATATGTTTTCTCAACCAACTTAAGTGACTAGAAAGCAAATACTGACTTTAGCAATGACATGTATTTACTGCCATAATCAGTAATCCATGTAATTCTTCTAGACTTACAAAAGTACTTTCACTTTTTGACTCACTTTAATTATAATTTACATGGCTGGAAGATGAAAAAATCACCTTTAATTTTTTCAAAACATCGCCTTCGAAAGCCTAATACATTGAAAACATGTGCACCTATGCAGAATGGCTTACACAACAGGCTTACTCTTTCCCAAGAAGCAAAACAAGAATTAACAGAACTTTCCATGCTGAAATCTGCATCCCAAACTGCTGCCACGTACTTTTCCTTCCATGAATGGAGAGGCAGGATCCATGCCAATGTGTAAGCCCCTAGGAAAAGTGCTGAGCACCACAGACAGACAGGATTCCCTACCTGTGTGTGGCCTGGTCACAGCACTCTCGTACAGCGGGATGCCTTCACCCACATTGTTAAATGCCTTCAGGGTAATCACATAGTGAGAGCTTGGATCTGAAGGAAAGAAATAAGTTGAAACAATTAAAAAGAAAATCTACATAACAAAATTTTTTAAACTCAAAGGTGCATAATTTTAACTGTTTAGCTACTCTTCAGGTAACAATGGGCAATATATGGAGGCAAATGGTACTTCCACACCAGATAGAAATGACAACAAATGAAATCAGTAAAACTTTCTACTTGTCTGGCAAGGAAAAAGTGAAATAGGCAACACCCTAGACAGTGATGTCATTTACTAATTGGGACAGAGACAGATCCATCAGGATATACAATTCCAAGGCTTGTTCCTGTCACTTCTTATGTACTTTCATGTGTTTTCTTAATTTTGATTAGCTTGTAACTGCCTATCAGCTGCAAATATGTATCTCCAACACATGTATCTCTTTTTCTGAGCCTGACCTCTGTCTTTCCCTGTGTTTGGTATCTCCTCTTGGATACACCAAATCTTTCTCTTCTTTCCTTCTTTCTTTCCTCTTTCCCTCCATTTCAGACCTGCTCTGCTGTTCACTAATGCAGTAAACAGCACTATCAGTCCTGCTGCTCATGCTCACAATCTGGGAATCATTAAGGCCTCTCTCTCTCAACCTCTCTGGACAAGACACTGACTCAACTTCTCTCCTTATACTCTTTCCTTGTTCTGTGCTTTATTTTTCCTGGCCACCACCCTGCTCACTGAGCACTATGTTCCTATCCACCACTGTTGGCTAGTTTGAGAACACGTCCTGTCTGTGCTCTACATCAAGAATCATCTATTTATCTGAAAGGGTTTGTCTCACATTGGTTAGCCTCTACTTACACAGCCTATAAAATCATTTCTCTTCCCTAGTAATGTGAACACTTCATTATTTTAAAATTGTATTACTTCTAATAACTACGACCATGCCTATCTGATTCATTGTTCTATCTCTAGCCATGTCTGGGATATCAAATATTTGTTCATTGATAGAAGGGTTTTGGGAAAAAAAGACACTAACTTTAAATTTTGGACCAGGTGGAATCTGAATATATCCAGGTGCATAAACCCAACAGGCAAATGTTTATATGGATGTGAAGCTTAGGAGAGAACACTAATTTTGTGAATACATTTCAAATTGCACTTCTCCTTTGAGTTGCTTTTTTCACGCAGCACTATATACACCTTATATACATGTAGGTTAAAAATATATAACTGGGCGTGGTGCTCATGCCCTAGCACTCGGGACGCAGAGGCAGGAGAACTGCCTTGATTTTAGGGCTTGCTTGAGCTACCCAGTGAGTACAGGGTCAGCCTCAACTATGAAGCAAGACCCTGTCTCAAAAAAAAAAAAAAAAAAAAATATATATATATATATTTTATATATATATAGTTCAAACTTATTTTACATCAAATTGATTTTGTTGTTCTTACTTTTGTGTTTTCTAATACAGTCTACCTGTCTTACTGTCTTTCACACAAGCGGCGCTCCTTATCTGTTTCAAGCACTATTCTGACAATCTTTCAAGCTGGGCAAGTCTTTTCTGACTGCTCCACTGTGCCTTGCTAGCTAGCTCTTCCTTCTCTGAACAAACTTCACTTCAGCTCACTTCATTGTTTGTGTTTTACTTTCCTTCTCTTACTGGACTGAAAGGACTGGAAGGTCAAGGACCTCATGCTGCAAGCACACTGCAAAGGATTTCCATTTTAGCAGTTACATAAAGGCAACAGTAGGAAGCTGGCTGTCACAGGGACGTTTCTATTCTGAGCAAGGCTTTGCTTCTGCACTCCAACAACTACCCCGTAAGCCTGCTCATGTGGGGAAGCGTTTAAGAGGTTAGCTGTGTGATTTCTTTCAGGAAAGAGAAAGAGAAAGGCCATTTCGTTTTTGAATAGATTTAAATTGCAGCTTTATTTTCAACCAGGAAAAATGAAGCTAATTTATCTGCCATCTGAAGTTGGTTCTTATGAAAGATAATTATGAAGCAATGATTTTAAATAACTTCATCAGGCTGGATTCTGAATTAAAAGACAAGTCTTTTACACTCATACCTCTCCAAATCAATTCCTTATCATAAAACATTAATATTTCTGAGATATTTTTAAAATCAACTATGAGGGATTAGAAGATATGTACCTATTTCAGCACAGATTAAGTTCTGATAAGTTTATATACTTATATTATCAAAGCCTATATAAACGACCAACAAGGAATTGTGCTTGGTGTCATTTCCTACCACTCCCTGTTCTATGAAATCACTGGTCCTGTTTTGTCTCTGCAGGTTATTTTTGAGATTCATTTTGGGTGTATTGGTAGACTACTACTTTTAATTACTGAGTAGTATTTGACTACACAGATACAACACAATTATAATTTACTGGTTGATAAAAATTTGTACTATTTCTTCTCTTAGGCTATTATAGTTACTATAAATGTTTTGGTTTAACCCTTCATGCTATCCCTCTCTCTGGGACTGAACTCAGGATCTTGTATTTGCCAGGCAGGCATGGCACCACTGAGCTACATCCCCAACCCAGTTCAACTATTTAAGTAGACAATGATTTTATTTCTCTTTGTTAAATATCTGTAAGTGGGATTCCTGGGTTGTACAGTTAACTTTATAAGAAATCTCCAACTGTTTTACAAATTGGTTGTACCATCAGATATTGTCAACAGTAAGTATGGGAGCTTGAGTTCTGCATCTTTGCTGACATTTGGTATTGTTAATCTACTAAATTTAACCAAATTTTCATGGGTATATAGTGCTATTTCATTGTGTTTTTTCTGACAGGAATGGTTCCGAGCATCTTTTCACAAGTTTATTGTCCACTCATACATCTTTGGTATGGTGTTGTCCAAATTTTATATTTATCTTTTTATTGGGCTTTCTTCTGAATTATGAGGATTTTTATGTAATTTAGACTCAAATTCTTTGTCAGATATTTGAATAGAAGACTATGTCTGTGGCATCATTTTACTGATGTCTTTCTAATAGTAGTTAACAATTCTGGTGAAATCTACTGTATCAATTTTTCAATTTGTGTTCTTCTATACCCAAAGAAGTCCTTGCCTACCCTAAAGTCATGAAGATTTTTTTCGTGTATTTTCCTCTTACGGTTTGACATTTGTTTTTGTATATGGAGTAAGATTAGGAACAATGTTTCTTTTCTTTCTCACACAGATATGCAATTAGTACCACATTTTTTGTTGAAAAGACCTTTTCCTACTGAATTATCATAGCATTTTTGTAAAAAAACTAAGCAATCATATATATTTCAGATTCTACAGTATTCCACTGATCTCTTATGTTTTCACACCAATATCACATCATAAGGCCTTCAATGTTATAGTTTAATAAGATGCCATGACAGAAGGTGGTAAATCTCCTCTAATTTTCTTCTTCTCTTTTTTTTTTTTTTTTATTAAGTTTTTTGAGACAGGGTCTTGCTTTGTAGTTCAGGCTAGTCCTGAACTCAGGCTTGAACTCAGCAATCCTCCTGCCTCTGCCTCCTGAGTGCTGGGATTATAGGCATGAGCCACGACACCTGGCACTGTGGTATGCAGTTACCAGGAATTGAACTCGGGACCTTGTGCTTGCAAGGCAGGTGCCAGAACCACTGAGCTAAATCCCTGGTCCTACTTTTTTTCTTTTTTATTTCAAAAAATTTTTATTTTACATAAAAATTTTATAAATCAGTTTATCAATTTCTACAATAAAATCTGCTCAAACTTCCTTTGGAACATATATTAGGGCAACCTGTCACTTTAATATTGTCTTCAAATAGATGAACATAGTTTTTCTATTCATGTCTTTAATTTCTTTCAGCAACACTTTTCTTGTTTTCTGTAGAGACTTCTTATACATTTTGTAAGTTTATTCCTTAATGCTTCTATTTTGATGCTATTATAAATGGTATTAATTTAATTCCAATTTCCAAGTGTTTACTGATAGCATATGGAAATATAACTGATTTTACTGACTTTGTATCTTATGACTCTGCTTAGCTTTAGTAACTTCTAAGTTCCTTAGTAACAGTGAGTATATAGTGCTCAGCTAATTTGTTTTGAAACATTATTTTTCATAAAATAAACCAGAGTTCCTTGGAGAAGGGCTGATTCCCAAGCTGAGATTAGTAAAATATTAGATGAGTATAGAGGATCTCACTGTATCAAAAAGGAGGTCAAGAAGAAAGAAGGGAGTTGTCAAGGGGGCACAGGAACCATCAGCCATTCACTCTCTACTGAGTGAAAGAAAGATCTTTCTTGCTACAGAATGGTAACAAACATTCTAGCAGAAATATGGAACTAGAACTGTCAATACTGAGTTGCATCTATTTACCTATGAATGCCTCAAATTTATCTGTATTTATGGCAGAGCAGTACTCCAATGCATATAAAGACCACATTTTCTTTACTTAATCATTTGTTGATGGACATCTATGCTGTTTCCAAGATTTAACTAATATAAATTATACTGAATAACCAAGTCAAATGGAATTTCTATTTTTATTTTTCTGAGGAATGCCACAACACCAGCTGTTATTATAAATGCTAAAAATAGTGAGTGGGAGTTTGCAGAGAAATAAGATATTTACAAAGACTCAAGTATCTGCACTATCAACCACTCAGTAACAGAGGAAAATGATTTTTATAATGGCATCATTTGACTGAAACTATATTAATTAAAGTTAATATCACTAGAAAGAAACTAATCGTATATCTCCTGATATGATGCACTGAATAGAACCCCCAAAGCCTCTACACCATTCCTTCTAAAATATATATTACCTGAACATGAGGAAATGTTATTAGATAAATCTTAAGTGAGGGACATTCTACAAAATATAAATGGCCTATACTTTTAAAAATGTTAGGCATAAAAGTCAAGAAAAATCTGAAGAACTGTTTCATATCAAAGAAAACGAAAGAGACATGGTAACTAAATGCAACACAGGATCTTGGACCAGCCAATAATGGTTTTTTTTTGTTGTAAAAGAGATTGATGTGACAAGTGTCAAATATGAATACAATCTCTAGATATTGTCTCAATGAAAATTCTGAGTGTGGTAACTGTGGGTATGTTAGGATATTGGTATTTTTTGGAGCTGTATGATAAAAGTATTAGAGACAGAGTTACCATATTTGCTACTGACTTTCAAGTTGTCGAAGGGAAAAAATATGTAAATATGGACAGAGAGAAATGGATAACACAAATGTGGTTAAATGTGAAGGAATGTAGGTATAAAATATATAGGAATTCTTTGAATTATTTCTTCAATTATTATATAAAAACAAAATGATTACATAACAAGAAGTAAAAAGAGGGGCCGGGGAGTTAGCTCAGTGGTTCCGGCGCCTGTCTTGCAAGCGCAAGGGCCCGGGTTCGATTCCCCAGTAACCACATAACAATACTGGGTGTGGAGACTCAACCCAGCAGCAACCAGTACCACATACCACAGTGCCGGGCGTGGTGGCTCACGCCTGTAATCCCAGCACTCGGGAGGCAGAGGCAGGAGGAT
>PVIR01010801.1:0-48968 GCA_004026965.1 Petromus typicus | reverse complement strand
TCCTTCAGGTGAAAAAGTTTAAGCAAAAATTCATTTGACCTGGATTATCCAGAAAAGGGTACATTAACATTTTCTTAAATTTTGGAGCATATAAAAATGAATGTTTAATATCAGAATTTTCTACACATACACTTTCTGATTCTCTTTTGATTTGAGCACACTGGCTGTGTTGTAATCTTTAATAATGATGAAAACATTCATTATAAATAGCTCATAGATGACAACTTTTCTTAAAAGCCTATGACTGTAAGAACTATTTCAAAGCATGGACTGTTGCTTAGGAAAGGAAGGGATATGTTTCTTTGCATGTGCTGTCCTTAATGTGGACTGAGAGTACACAGAGTGGCACTGTAAATGTGAAAGATGGAGCCGGTAGCTGGCTCAGCTTTTCTGTTTTTCTTCCTATATGATTGAGGATTCCTCTTGAAGTTGCTCTTTCTCCCCATTCTCTTTTCTCCTCTCTTCATTTAAAACAAAAGAAAAGTTTTTAGTGTGGCCACAGACATATACATATGAGCACACAGAGAGAAACACAAATATGAACACATACATCTATGCACGCACACACACACACACACACACACACACACACACACACCCTTTAACTTAGACGTAAGTAGATGATTACCACCTGTGTCCGGGAGTTTGTACCAATTTTCTCTCTCTGAAGTAGCTGAAGCGCAGAGACCATGTCATTGTCTGATTGGCATATTGCACCCAGTGTCCTTGTAAATATTATTTTGTATTAACATAGTAACAATCCTGCCAGTGGATTTCCTTAATCGTCTGCAGCTCTCGCAGTGTTGTGTTTTTCTTCCTGTGTTTGGAAGGCTAACTGGCTCCACGAGTCTTTCCCTGTGCCGGCTGCTGCAGGAGCCTTCCTGCCCTTTATCACAGCCAACGCTAATGACTGACCTACCTACCGCTCCTGTGCTCTCCATCCTACCTCTCTGGGTTGCCCTGGCCCTGTGTTGGGGTTGAGCCAGAGATTCACAAAGAAGCTCACTGGGGTTTCCTAGGGCCAAGTAAAGAGTAAAGATATGTCACCCAGCAGCGTAGGATCATGGCAGACTTTTTTTTTTCCAGACAAAAAAAGTGAGAAATATAAATGACCCAGGCTCTTGAGAAGTGCTGGTCAGACTGATTGACACATCCAGATGTATAGAGTCTGTGGCTCTAAGGCTAGATATTTAGTACCACTTAGGGACCCTGGGTGGCCAGAGCCATTTCCTTTAGTTAATGATAGTCCTGTCCTCCAACTCCTGCCCTCCCACTTAATTTAATGTTGATGCTGAGTTTTGAACACAAAGCAAACCCAACCCCAAATACATGCAGAGAGCAGAGGTAGGCTCTGGTGTTTTGCAGATTTGTAATGATTTTGAATAGCAAATTGTTCATTTCATTGGGAAAGTAAAGCTATGGAGAGACTGTATTTCATGAGTTAGAGTTGGGCACACAGTCTCCTGTGGAATTGTCCTACAAACTGCAGCTGGCTGTACTTACCCACACATTCTGACTGAGAGCCAGACATCAGAGAAATCAGTCTGTGACCAGGCCGGAAAGGGAATCCAGTTTGACACACTCACAAATTCATTTTCCAAACCCCATAAAGCCAAGGTACTATTCCATCAGGTTCAAACTACTGTTTCTCTTTTCCTGCAGCTTTCTTATTAGTAAGGGGAATCAAGTGAGGGAAGCCATCAGTCACAACCAATGATTCTGCTCACCTGCCTATCCACTTTGACAATATTATGATGGAATTAGGAGAGATCAATTTTTGTTTCCTGGCTACATCAACTAGGATATGTGAGATACTCAGGATCCTGATGAGAACATGGCTGAAGGGTGTCAAGAGAGCATATGTAAAACAGTGCAGTAATATTCAGTCTGAAACCATTTGCCAAGCTTTTCAACATTTAGAAACATTAGATGATTTTCTGAATTTTCCTCTCGTCATGTGAATGTCCAGTGCTCTGTTGATACAGCGATTGTCTTATATTTCTTTCTCAATATAAGCACAACTTTTGAGGAAAGATAGAAGGCTCTAGTAAGTTCTTTCCAAACCCATTTGTCAAGTGAATTGCATTTGTGCCTTCTCTTAAAAATATGCCTCCCGATGCATGAGAGCAGATTTTGTAAATTAATATCATCATTAAAAATAAGTTGGCTTCCTCATATACCTCCTTTAACTTGTTATTCGTGGCTGCTGTGCTGGGCTTCACAGACAGCAAGCAGTTTTGGCATGGCCCTGAAGCCCAGGGGAATATTAACTTACAAAGCTTTCCCTATTTTGCTTTTACATGTCTGAAACTATTTCAAAACTTAGCGGCTGAAATACAAGTTATTAAATACACTTGACTAAAATGTAAGAAGTCCCCCTCACCCCCCCCTCCCCGTCTCGTTCTGAGCAAAGATGGTTGGGAAATGAATTAGCGTCCTTAGAAGATATGTCTTGGCTGCTTCTGAGTATTTACATTGACACATAGCTCAAGATTATAAAAGAATAGTTAAGCCAGAATTAGATACTAGGCACAAATTAAATGTCACCATACGATTTAAAAAAATTTATCTGTTTTCTTAAACTTTAAGTGTTCTTTGACTTACATGAGAAGCCCAAAGTATAAATGGTTTATGGAGCAAAATAAAAGACAGATAATAGGAATAATAGGGAATTAGGCTTTTTGCAAATGGGAAGGAGACCCAGAGAGAGACTGAAGGGGAGAAAGGGGAGGGCAAAGGAGGTAAAAGAATTAAGATGTGTTACATCCACTATGTAATGAAAATATAGCAATAAAAAATTTAAAAATAAAAAAGTTCTAAATGAGTGAAGATATTGGGCGTATGACGAAATGGAGAGGAGGGATTCTTTGGTTTTGGCTGTCAGGCCTCCAGTCCCAACTTGGCAAAGGTGTACCGTCCCCTTCTCTTTGGCTGGCTCTGTCCTCGGGAACCAGAAGCCAGATGGAGAAGGGGGCTGGACCGGAGGGTGCGGATAGTGCTCACGGTCTGGGCCTCTCTGTGTGTGTTCCTCTGTGCTCCTTCGCGGGTGCGCGGCCAGTCGAGGCTTGGGTACGGTCACAGGAGGCTGGGAAGTGTCTATGTCTCTCCAGCAGCTGGAAAAAGTTGAGCCCCTTTGGCAGATGTTTGCTGTTCCAGCCACTTCATTAATATTGGAAACAAAACCCCCGACTATTCCGACCTGAGTTCCACTCTGTGACTGACAGCTGGGGTGTGCTTCCTCTCCCAAAAGGGCTTTGCAGTTTTCGAGCCACAGAGACCAAATGAAAGGAGGGAGATCAGAGCAAAAAGGAACTAGGCTCCATGCCATTGCTGAAAACCCAAAATTATCAAGCAAGGAGGAGAGACTCATTTAAACAGAAAGATAAATTTAGTGTAACTAATTAAGCTTTGATGTCCCATCAAACACATTACATAATTTTGTTTCCCCGGCTTTCATGCATTTATTCACGACACACTTCCTGGGCATGACCGTGTACTAGGTGCTGCAAGGGGATCACTACACAAGATGCTGCCCTGGGTGTCGGCCTGCTGGAGTTCAAGGTCCAGTGGATGAAATAAACGTGCAAAAGACAATCCAATGAAAGAAATGGTAGGATAGAAATAGAAACAGCAAAGACAGCCTGGGGACGGAGGAACATGCACCTGGAGGTGACCTCAAAGTAGTTTTTCAGGCCTTGAAGGAGGGAGAGAATGGGCTGCGGGGGGCAACCCAGTGAGAAAGAGACGTGGGTTGCGGGAAGGACAGCCAATCTTTGAAACGGAGAAAGGGTGGATGCCATTGACAAAGGCAAAACCCGAGTCTCAGAGTGGATTAGAAGCCCCTGAGACCTGAGGCTCGTCCCTGGTAGATCTGCAATCTCTCATCGACTTTAGGAGGGGAATTGCGCCCACAGACCCCACCCCTCTGAGACTCCTTGTCTCTGTAGATGAAAATAGAAAAGATGGGAAATCCAGGGAGCTGATGGGAATGTTTTACTTCCAGAGGTATTAAAACATCAAACGCTCTAGATGGAATCTGCGCGTTTTGCATCTGCGCTTGAGTTGAAGCGAGGAGAGGGCGGGAGTGGGGTGGGGGTGGGGAGGACAGCGAGGCCCCGGAGCAGAAGAGGCCGGTGGGGGGCTGAGGCCGAGGAGGGGAGAGCTAGGTCCGCTCCCCCAAGCTGGGCGCCGCTGTTCCCGCAGTCCGAGTGTGAGGCCTGCGCCCTGCCCTCCACACAACAGCCGAAATGCGACTTCCAACGTAGGACAGGAGGAAGTCGGGGAGGAAAGAAAATGGACGGGCTTTCAAGAAGAGGGGAAAAAGAGAAGCAAGATATTCGTCTCAGGAGAGAAGGCCAAAACTGGGGAACAGTGAGGGGAAAGAAATGAGAGAGAAAAGAGGAAAAGCGTTAAAGGAGCGAGGCAGGCACAAGTGTGAAGGGTGTGTGTGTGGAGGGGTAGGACTAAGGCCTGCGAAGGCTACCCAGAGCGCTCCGCCGCCTGAAATAGCCCGAAGTCAGAGCTTGGACCCCGCAAGCAGCGCGTCGGGTTGCTGAGCTGTCGCTCGGGTGCTGGCTCCCAAGCTCGCCCCGCAGTTCCCTCAGCCAAGCTCTCAGATCTTGCCCAACAGAGGTCTTTTTGCCCACCGCCTGGCTCTTTCCTGGGACGAGTAAAAGCTCCCGCCGGGACTGATCTCCGCGTTCTTGGGTCCGATGCCGGGTGGCCGTGACGGGGCAGAGTGGGGAGAGGTCAGGGATTCCGAGCTCTGCCGAGCAACAGGCCGCAAAGCCCGGGCCGGCCTGGGCTCCGAGCTGCAACCCCAGGCCCCGGTGGCCAGACGGGCTCGGCGGCGGGGCCACCTGACGCAGTTTTCGCTGGCCTTCGACCCACCTCGGCGTGGAGAAAACAGTTTTAAACAGAGCGGAGAGGGGAGCTAGGGACTTTCTGACACTTGGGAAGGCCTCCAATTGCGGGGTGTGGGCAGTGTCTTTTGCTACGTAGTCGGTGGCTTGATCTATTAATACCGACGCCTAGAAGCTCCAGCTCTCTGTTCCTCCGTGTGCCCCTTGCCCTGGATGTAACCACCCGCCCCGGAGCGCGTGGACTCGCTCGCTCAGCCAGTCGGGTCCTGGCCCGCGACTCGGCAGAGCCCGCGGAGCCTCTGCGGCTTCCAGATCGCGGGCGGCGCAGCAGTCCCGCCGCCTGCGCACGATCCTCTACGCCTGTTCCTTGTCGTACATTTGCTCTACAGATCCGCGCCCCAGTTCGAGACAAAATTGTGGAAATCAGAGCGAACGCGACGGTTCCCGCCGACTGCCTAGCGCGGCGCAGGCATTTGGGGGCCGCGACTCACCAACTACCTAGTGAGATCTAAAGCTCCTAACAGATACGAAGCGTGGCAGACTCAGAAGCTAAGGCCAGGGAGGAGAAGGGAAACTACACAGGGAACATGTCTTTGCGGCCGCCCAACTTCCTGAAGTCCGGGGACTCGGGAACGGAAAGCCGCGGGGCCGAAGGGTCGCACTCTAGACGCGGACTTGGAAGCCTGGGGCGATGCGTACCCTCCAACTGGGCTGGGTCAATCCCTTACCTCGAGGTAAAATGTTTTATAAATACACCTTAAACATAAAAAGAATAAATGCTTTTCGTACTCCCCCCTCCCGCCCCCAGTTTGTTATTGGTTAACGGACTACGCCTTGGTCATTTACGGCTCGAGACTGGGCGATGGAGCAGCCAGGTTACAGCTTCGGCGCACAAGCGCGGTTTGCAGAGCGCGCGAGCTCGCCGCGGGCTTCGGGGTTGCAAGTGGAGGGAGGCGAAGCCGCGGTTCAGGGAAGACGGTCCACGCGGGGAAGAGGAAGACTAGTTATCTGGGTAGGGGCGGACACACTGTGGCTCGTAGCCGTGGCCAGCACTCGACTCCTATCGGTGGGAGTACTGGAGGTTCCCGCCCTCAGTCACGGGCATCCAGCCCCAGCCCGGCCTGCGGGTGCAGGACCGTCGCTGAGGCACGCGCCAGGGGCCCGGGCTGGGGAAGCAGCCACGGAGGCCGCGTCCACGAGCGCTGCGGGCGCGCTGCCCGCCCTGCGCGCACACTCGCGCGCGCACCCCTGCGCACACACCTGGAGCCTGTCCCGGGGTGGGGGGTGGAGGAGGAGAGCCCGAGCAAGTGTCTTAAAATAGAGGGCAGGCCGAAGAGCGCTAGACGCCGAGCAGGGGGAGGAGGCAGGAGCTGCGGGGCCCCCGGCGCGCAGGTCAGCGCCCCGGTCCCACAGGCGTGCAGGGCGGGGGTGGGCGCCAACGCCCCTCTCCGGGCCTCCGCACCTGGCCCTGCTGGAAGTGCGCGCTGATTGACAGCTGCGTTGTCCCAAAAAGGCTCGCCAAAGATGCTGGTCCGCGGGTGGGTGTAGACGCGCAGCAGGCGCGCCGTGCCCGCTCCCCTCCGCGCGCCTCCCGAGCCCGCAGTTTCCTGGTTGCGGACCAGCGGGGCCCAGGCCCCCGCCCCGCGCCAGCCCCGCGTCTCCGCCGGACGGGACCTCGCAGTCGCGCTCAGGTCGGCGGGCGCTCGTCCCGGCTCACCATGCACTGCCACGCCGAACTGAGGCTGAGCTCGCCCGGCCAGCTCAAAGCAGCCAGGCGGCGCTACAAGACTTTCATGATCGACGAGATCCTGTCCAAGGAGACCTGCGACTACTTCGAGAAACTTTCCCTCTACTCCGTGTGCCCGTCGCTGGTCGTGCGCCCCAAGCCCCTGCATTCCTGTACGGGTAAGACGCCCCGCCGGGGTGAGTTGGGTGCGCGCCCGTGTCTGTCACCTCTGCTTGCCGAAGCGAGGGCGAGCGGAAGAAGCGCGGGATTCTTTCCCTGAGCCCCCGCGGGGACACTAAACTGGCCAGCGGTGGGCACCGCAAAGGCGCCTGCCTGCACCTGGCGGGGAAATGCCTGGCACCGGGTGAAGCCGCGATGGGAAATCACGTAAAGGCAGAGCGGACCTGAGAGCGGTCCCGAGCGCCAGGGCTGGGAGGAGAGCGCTTCCTCCTTCCCGACCGACCACAGTGCTTTCCGGTCAGAAAGTTCAAATACTTGGCCCGATCCAGAGCCTCAAATCATTGTTTCAGGAAGTGGGGCTGTGGGTTTCTGCCTGGGCCTCTCACCTAGAGTTAATTAGCTTGTGCAACCTCGCCGCCTCTGCCGGCGATCTGACAAATGAGGCAGTGTTCTGCGGTTCCCAACAGTCCCGGATTCAGTGTCATTTGCTTAAAATGTCTTGCTTCTAGGGAAGTGTAGCGTCTGTTACCTTGGTGGCGTAAGCGGAGGGAATCAAGACGTGTTTAAGTGACTAAAACCGACAACAATAATAAAAACAGACCACAGAGCTGGTTTCTTCTCGATCCACAAGAGCCGAGACCAAAGGAAAAGAAAGATATACATATATTGACAAAGTTTAGGCTTGTATAGAAAATTAGCCCAAAGGCAATTTTAAAAACTTCGCCTTAAGAAGACCTAAGTTTCAAAGCGCTTTGACGTCGTTAGGAATTAGGCCACGAAAGTATGAACTTAGCGAAAAAAGGTTTTTGAAGCAAATTTTCTCCTTTGACCGTGGTTTCCACTAAGGATGATACCTTTAAACCAAAAGAGTCTTTGAAGTTGTTTATTGTATGGTTGCATGAAATAAATAAAATTATACTCACTGTGAAAAAATGAAGCAAGGAGCCAGAAGTGGTTTTGGAAGACTTTTTGGGCTCTTCAGGCTCAGAGCTTCTGACACACAATGTTTGGAGTCGCGTATGTTTTTTTGATTTCATTGATAACATTTATAGGACAATCAGTAAATGGGCAATAAATATACACTGAAGTTCTTTTAAAATCAAGATATTCCCATGTGTTTAAGTATAAAATGAATACTTTAATATTTTGAAGTATAGTTTGCAAAGTCGAATTACGCCTGACTTCTTATAACAAGCCTGACGATACTGAATTTTACACACTAGGAAATAGATGGAATGAGAAACGAAGGATTTTTAGAAACACAATAGATATCCTTCATAATGATATTTTTTATTTCTGTGCATCTGCAATTTGTGAAATGTTGGAAAAATAATCTGCACAGATATTGACTAGGGAAAAATATAGGTTGAATTTTGTTTTTGAGAACAACTATTTGTTACAATAACTTAAATCTCTTTGAGAGAAAAGAAAAAGAGCTGATTTGTTTTAATCACAGATCTCACTGCCCAATCACTGCATACTGGGGAGGGTCCCAGGAGGAAAGGCAACTCTGAGGCACCCCTGGGTGGCCTGGGGTCCCAGGAGTTTTCTGTGCTTTTATATTAACTTGGAGAAAGCTTTCCTTGGTTTGTCAGTTACAGACCTGAACCATGGAAGAAAACATATGAGAAAAGAACAGTAAGGAGCTTCAGAAAACTATCACCCAGTCGTTGGAGGCTAAGTACTGTTGTGTTCAACGTCGTGTGGGAAGTCAGTGGAAAATACAGATTCATAGTGGCCTGGTGATTGCTAAAGTGAGCTAACGTATGCCGCAGACTCAAGTTTTGCTCAGTCTCGCACCTCTAGAAGTGTGTTGATGTCTCTTGGCAGTGGCTTTCTCGCTCTGTTTTCCCAGTGTGTTCTCCTTTTGTTCCTTTCAAAACGTATGGTAATGTTGCTCTAGTTGAGACTTAAAATATAGAAAGTAGGATTTGCTAGTGGACTTAAACTCATAAAAACTGGCTACAATAGTTCATACTTTCAGATCATGGGCCTTCAGTGGGTTTATGATTACAGTTAAAGCCTAACACGTATTAGATCATGGAAACCCTATTGATGCCTTCTTAAGGGTTTGCAAATTCCAGAGTTTCAAAGTACTTTTGCTGCTTTTAATAGTTAAATTCAGGATCAAAAGTCTTAGGTTGGATGAATGTAATCTTTTTAAAAAATTATAAAACTAATGACAGTAATGTGCTGACATCTATAACAAAACTGAATTTTCTTTTTTAGAGAGAGATAAATGCTTAGAACTTTTGGTAAAACCAGAATGGTATAAATTAGGAATAAAATTGCTGAATTTTTTTGTACTTTTGTTTGCTAGCTTAAGGTTTAAATAATAGCAAAAGAATAACTTTTATTATGGAAGTAAAGAAATTTTTAAAAGACCAAAAAACCCTCTCTTCAATTAAAAGGATTATCGGTGTGTACATTAGTACATACTTTTGGGATGGAAGGAAAGTTACAGCACTCAGAAAACCTCAACATAATTAAGCAGCTCAAGTTTAGATTTAATAATCCAAATGTCAGTTTATGATACTGAATTACCTCAGGCAGAAGAGCCTCTGTTGTATTCAAGTAAACAAAATGGAAGTATTTTTGGTTAGGCAGATAATCACCTGCAGGTAATTTATTGGTAAACACTTTAGCCTTTGTTTTGGTTCTAGAAAACTGTCACTCAGTTTCTCAAGAGATTTCTTCACTTGCCTGAGTAGGCATTTAGAAAGATAAGCCAGTCCTTCTAAGCCAAACTGAAGGAAAGTTTATCATTAAGTTAAAAAAATTGAAAACAGCCTGGAGAGAGCCTCTTTTCTTTAGCTTTTAAGAAAATTTGTTATTTGAGTTGCACAGATATTGGGATGTATTACGAATTACTTTAGTATATGACATATTGGTCTTATTTTAAAATCTGATCACAGTGATCCCCATTCAGAATGAAATATATTACCATTTAGAAATCAGTAATTGTCTCCCATAAACATAATATTGATGTGGTGAAAGGGCCAAAACTAGGGTACCCTTGTATGGTATCATAGATACTATTGAATTTTGAGGTTTATTTTCTTTTTCTGATTATGATGAATATTTCATGATGGGAAATACTTGAATGAAGCTGGCTTTTCAGAATGGAGTAGATGGAAGAGGTAGCTGTGTTGTCATTTTTGAAGGCTTTGCCTTTATGTTTAATCTTTAGAAATAGATTTTCTACATTTGGAAAAAAATGGATAATTTGCTTCACAGAGATAGGGATGTGGTAATAATTGACTCTACTAGTATTCAGATGAAGACACTGACAGCAGGCTGAAGATACTAGTTTTTTACAACCAACTGTAGTTCTTATGCTTAGAATGCAGAATTACACTTGATTTGCACATGCACAAGGATAGGTATTTCCTTATTTTGCAGCCTAGGATATTTTCTAGCACTAAACCTGAGATCTCTTTTCTCCTTCTGTGGAGAATGATTCTGTTGAGTTGAGTTTCTGCATTTCCTCCCGCAGTCACACCTATAGAGCTGGAACAGGTCACAGAGGTCAGCCACTCCAAGAGGAAGACTACTTTTTGTGAAGGGCCAGAGTCAGATCCTCGCATCACTGTAGTTTAGGTGCTCTTCTGATACTGCTGTCCTAGCCAGGCTTCTCAGAAATCAGGAGACTTTGCCATTTTGTTACTCACTGAGATAAATGTGTGCAGTCACACCCAGGGGACTGTCAACCAGGCAATTAAAAGGGACATTTAGGGGAAAGGTGATTATCTTAGGAGGTGGCATTGAGAACATTTTATCCTTTGGTGGGTCCAAGAGAAACAAGTTCTCTGGGGTGTTGTCCTTGAATGCATTTGTATCACAAAGACTCTGTGTCACCCCAGTGAAAAATTAAACGAGGTGCCGACATGTGTAATGACTTCCAGGGAGCGGCTATGGCTACTGCTTCATGAAGTGATTCCCCAAGTCTGCGTCCCGCATTTGATCTTGCAGTCAAGAATCAGCACCCACAGGATCTCCAGAACCTGACAGTTTGGCTTTGGAACATAAATGTAAACTGGGATCTGAGAAAACAATCATTATCAACCTGAATTTGTATTTCTGCCAGAAATAGGCTTTTATTAGCAGTTACTGAGAATTGTTCTCCTGTTGCCATTCTAAGGGTAAATTGAGAGGCATATGAGATCCAGCAATCATGCAGAGTCAGAATATATTTTGGGCTGAGCTGTTATCTCATTACCTCTTTTTAGTTTTAAATCCCTTTATAAAACTGAGATGCTAAAGGGTTGCTTAGGAATTCATTTTTAACCCATAAATAGCTCAAGAGCACTGTCACCACTGGTTCTAGTTTTTGTAATAGCAAATGAGAAAGTGATTACAATTTTTCTTCATAATTTGAAATGATTCTCTGAACATCTACAATTGTCATGAATATCATTTCATTCATTTAACAAATACTTGCGCTTGCTTAATAAGGGCATTGTGATTGAGCCCATTATTTTTAAACTTAATCTAAATTTATTTATTTTTTGTTGTGCTAGGGACTGAACCCTGTTCCTTGTGAATATAAATTGAGCACTTTACCACTGACCCATACTCCTAGACCCTAAATCTTGACAAGTACTTAGGGTGGTTTCAA
Organism: Petromus typicus; assembly: GCA_004026965.1. Classification (NCBI taxonomy): domain Eukaryota; kingdom Metazoa; phylum Chordata; class Mammalia; order Rodentia; family Petromuridae; genus Petromus; species Petromus typicus. The sequence goes on along the minus strand of PVIR01010801.1, from coordinate 37,582 downwards.
AATCCCTCTGAACTATTTGGAGAATCATTGCTTTGGTTGTTCTCTAGGGAACAGATGGACATAGTGACAGTCTGAAGTTTTGTTTTCCAAGAGGAGTTTTTACTTTGAACTCTACCTGTAGGGCATTAGCCATAGCAAAGTTATCAGATTACCCTCGTTAAATACAACTCAAATGACGTTTTATAAGCACACACACATACACACACACACACACACACACACACATACACAGAGAAACTCATTGATAAGACTGATTTCTTTAGGCATGTCTGTCAGTTACACTTCTGGATGGAATGTGGAATTTATGTTGTAAGCATGGACGGTATGCAGTTGATAGTTTTAGTATAACTCAGGAATTGAAAATGAAGACTTAAATGGAACATATCCCAGCCATCTATGCAAGAAACAGTAAGGATTGGAAAATGTTGCTTACGTGTAAAGAAAGATTAAAAGCTTTTTATGCTTTTAAAGATGAGAATAAGGAAAAAGGAGGAAGAGTGAATTTCTCTGAAATTCTTTCCTGTATTTTGCAGTGCTGTGGCTTGAATACAGGACATTGCACTGAGCTATGTCCTCAACCCATTTTTTATTTTTTATTTTGAAACTGGGTCTTTCTGGGCTGGACTTGAATTTGTGATCCCCCTGCCTCTGTCTCCTGCAGTGCTGGGATTACAGGCATGCACCACCATCCTCGGTCCTTTTGAAATTCTTGAGACCAGTGTCCTGCATAAGGGCCATGCCGGCAGGCACACAGGGGTGGCTTCTGGTGTTCTTCTGCCTGTTCACAGACAGTAAACGGCAAACATCAGTTCTATTTGGTTATGTGCTGAAGCCCCGTGTGGGAAACACCTGGCTCCTGGACACTGCAGAGCTCAGGCATTTTACATTCATAGTGAAGTACTGACTAACCTTAAACCCAAAGCATTTGGAGGCATTATTTGGTGTTTGTTTGGAGGCCAGGTGTGAGGAGGACCAGACATGAGCAGCAAGGCAGGAGATTGTGGGTCCTTTGTGTGTCTGAGGTTTGTGGCCTGTTTTGTTCAGTCACCTTACTATGCTGGGTACTCGCCCTGCCTTGGGGTGAAGTTTGGGGGTCCCTCAGCTAAGCCCACTGACCACAGCTCTTTGCAGTGGTTGGAGGACAGCAGGGTTTTGGATGGGAGGTGTGGATTTCCTTGTGCTCTTCTGAGGTTACTGTTTGACTTCTCATCTCCTGGAGCGGGTGCGGCTCCACCAGCGGACAGTTGCTCACCAGCCCCCACTGCCCCAGGACCTGTGAGAGACCATGGTGTGAACAGCCCAGTACGGTGAATAAGAAGGCCCAAGTCAATTCCCAAGAAGCCATACAGAGGAGGCCAGTAGGGCTTGCCGCTGATGCTGAACTTGGCTTTAACCTGCTGAGAACTAGGGATGGTGTGTTTCCTCCTACTGCCGCCACCGCAGAGCTCAGCTCAGCCTCAGGATTTATTCATAGTGGCGTTCAGAGCAGGAGCACGTACGAACCCGGTGGTGTTCCTTCAACAAAACCCAAACAAACAGAAAGCCTGTTCAGATCCTCTGGATTTAATTTATTTTTATTGAATCTGAATAACAGGGGAAAAAAGTCTTGTTAAAATAAACGCTCTAAATAAAAACAGTTAATTTTCTATGATGGTGTCTAATTACTCATCATCACCAGGGCATTTTTATATGGCAGTTTAACTTCTTGAAAGTGGAAACTTGGCACACAGGGAAGGAAGAAAGCTGTGCACCTAGACAGATTGAGAAGATGGTCTAATTACATTGGGATAGAGTTGAGTCTTGCACACAGTTGCTATGAGGGAGAGAAGGTGTCTGTCTCCTAGTCAGAGAAGAAGGAGCTTCTCTGGTTTTTGTAGTGCCAGTTGACATTGAACTTTAGACACTGTGTAGATGCATCGTTCTGAGAGGCCACTGCTGGCCACCAGTGAAAGCTAATGTCAGCTGTACTCGAGGCCGGAGTGTAGCTATATATGCTTTCCAACGCCCTGGTAGTGGTGGTACAAGTAGGCACAGCTTTCCTCCAAGAAAGGTCAGGATGCGACTGAAGAGAAGCCAATCTGGGAGGCTCAGTAGCAAACAGCGCTGTTCTAAAACTAAGCAGAGGCTGCAGGTTCTCTTTACTGCCTCTCTCCAGCTTACCGGTGTGTGCTTGGGAACATGTTCTTCTCGATGTGGGGGACAGATAAGTGTCTTTGCAGCAAAGCACTGAGTGGAGTTGGCTGCCGCCTTGCTCCTGTCTGTGCACTTCTGATCATTATTTTTAAAACATGGCCCTTAGATCATTGATAAATGATATGATTGTCCTTGTGATCTTTGTATTCAAGGATCACTGATGACATCTTGGGCCCGGTGGAATGTCATGCAAGCCTGGCTGTGTTTCCGTCTCAGGAAAGCCTGAGAATGTCAGGTCCTTGCCAGCCTCAGCCGCCTACCTTCTGTGTCCCAGAGGTGCCTTCACTCCGTCACTTAACCATTGCCAGGGCTTGGGAGTGTGACTTTTATGTTTAGTCTGTACATGTCTTAGGTTGGTGACTTTTTATATTTCTCTACTGGAAACCTATAAGCAGCACAGTCCTGATGTTCTGTCTTCTTATCCCAGGGAAATATCCTGGGAAAGGGGAGGCTCTGAGACTCTTCTTCCTGAATCTTGCAGAGTCTAAAAGGAGCTATGAACTTTGGAAGAATAGCTGAAATATTTTATATTCTGAACTTTATTCATATGCTTAACAATAGCAGTGATCATAACTATTTATTTATTTATTTTGATCACCTACCATGACTCAGAGCAGTGGACCAAGTGCTTTTGGATCCATTTCAAAACATTCCTAACAGAGAAATATTATTATCTTCATTTGACTAGTAGGGAATCTGAGAAGTTAAATAATGGCACAAGGTCACAGAATGTATAGAAATCTCTTACAAAGCAACAAGAAAATAGCCAAGCAGAAAAATGGGCAAAAGCTACAATCAGACTGTGTGTAGAACAGAAGTTTCAGATGTCAGGGACATGAAAGGATGTTCAGCCTCACTGTGGTCAGGAAAACCTACATTCACTTCCTTCACATCCATCAAATGACAGGAAAAAATGATGCACTCTGATGATCTCAGTTTCTGATGAGGACAGAGAGAAACAGATAGCATCAGACGGTGGTGGGAGTATTATCGAGATAATGCTGTCGATGCCTGGAAAAGCTGCAGGCGCACAGGCTCGACAACTTGACAGTTCCACTCTTAAGTCTATGCTGCAGGAGTCATTCTAGGTGTGCAAAAGGACACACACCTAAGAGTGTTCATTTCTCTGTTGTTTAGCTTAAGAGAAAGTTTAAAATTACATAACCACTTTCAGAGGGGAAAAGGAAAAATAAAGTGTGCTCTATTCATGCAATAAAACTATATAGTGATTAAAATAGAGGAATCAAACCTACTTCTACTAAAATGGATGTTTTAGAAATATAAGTGTTGGAAAAAAAAGCCAATTTGTACCTGATATATAGAGTCTAAAACTATTTACATAATGGTTGAAAATAGACAAACTAACACTGGATACTGGTTAGGGAGCCAGAGGCATAGAACTGGGAAGTCTTATCTATAGGTTTTTATTTGCCTTTGTAATTATTTAATAAGAAAAAATGGCCTAATGCAGAAATAGCTACTCTTTATGATATGACAAAATCTGGTCATGTGTACACAGATGTTCATGGCATTATTCTTTGTGCTCTTCTCTTTTTTGTACTTTTCTGTGCATTCAGAACTTTTCATAACAAAACATAAAAAGTGAAAAGACCTCATATATCCATGAAACTCTTCATGTTATGGAGCCTTTGATGGTTTTCTTAGTAGCTTTTTCATCTTATAGCACAAGTTTTTAAAAACAGAGCTTGTTGTATAGTGGCTCATAGTGGGGTTGTGAGAACCCTTTGGAATTAAACATGTGTAGCTCACACTGAAACAACCATTGTGACTTCAGAACTGGAGCTTATTAACCTTCCCTTGTTAAAGTCACTGAGATAACTGCTGTCCTCCCTCTTATAGTGCTTTGGCATGATTAATAGCCCTTCTTGTTTTGTATTGGTTTTTTGAGATCTAATCATGGTACACAGTCCTGACGTTATTGAACTTGTGTGTACCCCAGATTGCCCTCAAACTTGTGATCCCCTTACCTCAATGTTCCAAGTGCTGAAGCAAGACTATGAGTGGTCACCCTTGAAGGGACTCTTGGTGAAGTGTTTGACACTTCCTTGGCCCAACCCAGTCATCAAGAATTACAAGTATTTGCTGATATAGTGACAGTCTATCCTTGGCTTTTGACCAGTGCTCCATTGGTATTTCCAACTTAATTTCCAAAGATGATCTAGACATGACTGTGATTAAATACCAAAGAACCTAATGTTAAAATGCAGCTTCAACTCAGCTGAGAATCATACTGATATTGGCATATTATCAGTCTCAGTTCTCTTTATTTCTGGAACCACGATTTGAGTTAAAAACTTTGTTCAGTGTGTGGTGTCAGGGATTGTTGGGAGGGATGAGTGTTACCATAGTGATCTCACAGAGCAATGTCTGTTGCCAGTAATAAATGGTCACCGTGTTGCTGGAGGAGCTAATCTAGACCACATTACTCCGTGATGACAACTGTTTCGGCAAATGCTTTATTCAGCCTGTCTTAGCAGCTCAGACATTTTTTTTTCCTATGCAAAATAGTCCCAATTTAGAAATGTTGCTTTTTGAAATTTTGTCCAAAATGTGGCCCTCTTAGAGCTATTCTGTCCAGAGGGAAGTCCTCCCTGGTGTGGAGGAAACAGGTGGTACAGTGAGTTTGCAGAAGCATCCTTTTCCCTACCTAGGGTGATGCCCAGATAAATACCTAAGCAAAGGGACAAGTAAACGACAGCACTCTCCGGCCTCTTCCCTCCAAGACCTGCAGCTTGGGTTGCCGCACTTCCCCTGAGGCTTGGGTGTGCAGCCAGGGCCAGCAGGGATGAGTGATCTTATCCAGAGGACGGTGGTCGAACTGTCCATGACTAATACAGTCTGTGGGCCTATCAGTGTCACCAGGCTGTGGGGGTTTGGGGAGAAGGCCCTTTTGCATTTACTTCACATAGATAGTCAGTTGCACATGATAGTTGGGGTCAATTGAGTGGATTAAATATTTTGTTTGTGACTTGCTCCATGAACTTCCTGGATTTCTCCAGTGAAAGTTTATCTCTTTTAAAATGGACTCGTCAGCCTGGGGGTTATGGATGGAGGAATCATTATGAAGAAAAATAGAGCAGGTCACCCTTATCTGAAATTCTACTTTCTGTGGATTCAGTTATCTGGAAATCTGAAAATAGAGAGTGAAAGCTCAAGAAATAATACATAAGTTTCAAATTGTACATTGTTCTGAGTGTTGTGATGAAATCTTATGCTCCACCCATTTTAGGCCACAAAATCACCCCTTGGTGTAGTGTATCCGTCCTGTATGCACTACCCATATGATGTTATGGTCCATGGTCTGGAGATTCCCAAAGCAGATGGTAGGCAACGGAGGCCTGATGTCACACCACAGTGCCAACTTTGTCACATCATTTTATCCCAGCATGTAAGCAATATATCATCTTATGCCATCACAAGCAGAAGAAGGGTGAGGACAGTGAAATAAGATATTTTGAGACAGGGCATGCTCACATAACTTTTATTATAATGCAACTTTAAATTTGCTCTATACAAATTATGAAAGTAATACACTCTGCTCACTGGGAACAAATCACTTTTGAAATTGTTCCATACAAAGTATGAAGTAAGAAAATGTGTTTACCAGCAATAAATCATTTTTGAATCTTCCTTTAAAACTACTTTGGGAAAGATGAATGAATACTTAGGATATTTAGGTAGACTTTAGCAAGTTTTAGTAAAGGAGAGAAAGGAGGGTTGGTTTTCTGGGTTTTTTTTTTTTTTCAGTATTGGTCATCAAACTCATGACCTTGTGCTTACAAGTCAGGCAGCAGCACCACTGAGCTAAATCCCTCATCCTGAGAAGGTGTTTTCATATGGTTCTAATCGAAGTTGCATCCTTTTCATAACTAATGAAATTTTACTGAAATAATTGGTAGGTTACCGTAGAGTATATATTTTTGAGGAGAGTGATGTTAATTTTATCTGAAAAGCAGTGGTAATAATAACTATTTCTGACAGGGTTTCCATGTAGTGTAAATGCACACATATAAGCATTTAGTTCAGTGCCACGATTACTACTTATTATTATTATCTCTATTTAAAGACCCTAACAGAAAAATACTTTCTGTTTAACCAGCTACTTGTTCTCACTGCCAAAAGGCTAATCTTCCAGGAAAATAGGAAAAAGCTATCCTCTGAAAACATGATCTTTTATTCCAGCTGTGCTCGGAGCCCACAGTTAGAAATACTGCTTTTCAGGAGAGAAAAGAGAAAGGTCCAGAGTGCTGGGAAGACCACACGAGTGAGAGTCCAAATCCAGACTGGGACTCAAGTCTCATGGGAGGGATAAGTTCCAGAACTATGCTGGCCCATTTAGTTGGGAGTTTCTTACTCAAATTGATACAATCAGTTAATTATCACACTATCTGTGATAATATGAAAGTGTATAATTAGAACTCAGAACTATCTGTCCCTTTACAGATAGGTTGTTTCATAAACATATAAAACTTTTCCTGTCTGTCTGTCTGTCTCTCTCTGGGGGGAAGAACACACACACACACACACACACACACACAGAGAGAGAGAGAGAGAGAGAGAGAGAGAGAGAGAGAGAATGTAATGTGCCAGCTCCTTAGGATTGTATTTTGAGCCGGATAACCTTGTTATACATATTTATAATCATTTAGTGTTGCCAGTCATCTTTTATTGCCTGTGATGATTATGTTCCTGAATGACTCTAGAAACCCCCAAAGGAACAGAATTCTAGGGTAGTCAGGAGAATGGGCCTGTCGCCATCTGGTTGTGACTCTCATCTCCCTTTTTCTTCCCCTCCCCTCCTCTGCCCCGCCCTCCCTTCCCCTCCCCTCCCCTCCTCTACTCTCTCCTCTCCCTCCTCCCTTTTTTTCATTTCTTGTAGTACTGGGTATAAAACCCATGGGCTTCGTAATGAGCTACATCCTCAGCCCTTTCAGTTTTTTTAAATGATGAGATGGGGTCTCACTAAGACTCTAAGTGGCCCAAAGGGAACTCAGACTTCTGATCCTCTTGCCTCAGACACCCAGACTGCTGGGATTAGAGGTATATGTCCCCATGCCTCGCTAAGATTTTTCATGGAAGACTCATTATTTAGTTAAATGAGAGAAAATAAGTCTAGCCATTCACTTGGCATTGCTTAAATGTAAGTATAAGCAGCTAATTTTTTAAACTAGTAGTGGGTTCTGGGAATCTGCTTTTTTTCTTGTTTAACTGGCACATGGTTGTGCATCTTTATAGGTCACAGTGTGATAGCTCAGTACACTAATCAGAGTTACGATCAAATGATATAAATAGTATTTTTTCTTATAATTTATCATTTCTCTGTGTTTCTGGTCTTTGAACTCCTCTTCATGAAATATATAACAGGTTATTGAACATTAAAACTTCCTCCCCTGTCTAACTATAGTCCATGTCCTTTATCCAGCTGCTTCTCATACCCTTTCCTTCATAGCCTCTTAGCTTCACTTAGGAGTGAGAAGACACAGTATCTGTCTTCCTGTGCTTGGTATATTTCACTTAACATAATCTGCTCCAATCCCATTCATTTTGCTGCAAATGACAGATTTCATCATTTAAAAACTGGTGTGTACCTCTGTTTTTAAAAAGCTTCCCCCGTGTTTGCAATTTAAGTCAAGTTTGGGAACAACTGCAGTGCGGATAACAGCTGATACGTGACTCACTGCGTGAAACCATTTAGGGCAGGGATCCTGGTATGTGAGTTTTGAGTCAGATGATCCTGGGTTTGTATTTTATTGCCTGTGTGACATTGGGCAAGTCCCTTCACCTCTCTGACACTCAGTTTCCTCACCTATAAAATGAAGACAATAATGACTACATAATAGGATTAGTTTGTAGGCTAAATAAGATAATGTCTATAAAGCTCTAAGCATAGTTCCTGGTGACAAAGTGCTCAGTAATTGATAGTGTCCATTAAAAATAATTATAATAATAACTTCATCTTAGTTGACTAAAGCACAGTGCTTTAGGCAAAGATGGCCTTGATTGGTCAGTTCAACTCAAGCAAAATCAAGTATACTTGAGGGCTTCCTTCTGAGACATGTCATCACTCTAGGAACTTATGAGGCTGCCTGGGTGGTCTGTGAGAATTCAAGTCTTCTGGACGAGGTATGTTTCACTCCTCCTGCCTTTCTGTCTCATAGTGGGAAATTGAGAATTTTGTAAATTCATAAATGAGTGGCAGAAACAGATCACTATGACAGCATCACAAAAGACTCCTTGTTACTGTATTTTTATGTGTTGCTCAGGATTAATTGCCCTTAGGAAATACTGAATCATCCAGCTGTAAGGATCATAGAATCTCAGGGACTAGTTGAGAAAAGCTGTAGAATTTTTCAACAAGGAGTTTGATTTCTTTCTTCATTTGAAGAGTAAAGTCAGATGATTTTCTCTCTTACAGGAGAAGAGATTTTTTTAAAAAATCTTATTTCATAGCATGGGCAGGGAAATCTCACTGTTGAGACTTTTCTAATTAGGCAGTGTGGAAAAAAGTAGCAGTCTCAGGGCTAATTGCTTTCTTGGCATATTTTTAAATCTGCAGTGCAGGGTGTCAATGAAGCCCTGTCTTTCCACTTTTTCTGGAACTATTGTTTCTCAGCAAATGATTTGTATCTTATGAAGCCTAGCATCTGCTGATGAAACATTGCATTTGGTGAATTCCTTCATTGCATGAGATGAGTAACTCCAGCCTTCCTTCTGTGGTGGAAGGGAACCCTGGGTAAATGGAGTGTCAGCTCTCGGCAGTGTTGTGTAAGGGAGACCTCATCCAGGGTTGGTGGTCACTGAGGCCAAGCAGAGGGAGCAGGTGGGATGAGAAACATGAAGGTGTCATTGTGGCCCAAAGCAGTGGGATGGTCCTTCTTTGCAGAGAGTACAAAGACTTTGCTCCTTAAAGTCCCTGGAACTATGGTCTGAGTTGCTGAAATAGGACCTAGTTGCAGATATGGATCTTTGGCAATGCATTATGGATATTCTGCTAAACCCTCTGGCTTCAAAGGAAACAATGTGCTTATGTTTGTGTTCCCACAGGAGGGGAGTGGGCAGGAATGGCGTGGCAGGTGAAAAGGGATGTCGACAAATAGGGAGGATTCAGTGACAAGGAAACAAGTTAGTCTACTGCAGTGTGCTCTGAGGTACTTGCTGCACGTTTGTTTTCTCAGGGAGAATACGTTGGAAAACAGGGATAGAATATTGCATTGGAAATGGTCCTGTGAGTACGTGCTTCTTAGCAGAGGTGTTCCTCATAACCTACAGCAGCCAGTGACTTCTGTTTGGGCAATGGCCTACCTGCCTCCCATGCACTCTAATTATCATGTATATTCATGGCCCACTAAAGCATGTCACCATCCTGGCATATAGCAGATCATTATGATTGGATTGCACAGCAGTCATGCCACATGGGAAACTGTGCGGACTCGGTAGTTCAAGTGGAAATCCTGGCAAAATGTTTCTCCTTGGGCTGAGGGTGTGGCCAGGTGATAGAATGCTTACCTAGCATGCTGAAGGCCTGGGTCAGCCCCTAGCACTACAAACAAGGCCAAACCAAACACAATCAAGTAAAACCCCTTTCTTTTTGGGTCCTCCCTGACTGTGGTGTCTCAATACCTCGGTTTCTGCTACTGATAAAATGAGATTTGTCTCCTCAGGATATTGGGGTCTGTGTAACTGATTAAGAAGTTTTAATGTATTGTTTTGAAAAGATAAAATATAATGAGCATATGGAGACTGAGTGAGCGTCTCTGGGAACTGTGCATGTCACTGTGCTTTGTAGATAACTGGATGATGATGTGGACAAATTTTTTGCTGATCTGAACTAAGAATTGTTGGTAACTGTTTGAAAATAGTTGCAAAGAGATGAAGAGAATAATATTTCATGACCCATGAAAATGATATGAAATTCAAAGGCTGATGTCCATGTCTAGAAATTTTATTGGGACATTGCTGTATGTGATGGTTTATGTATTGTGCCATGGCAACTTTTGTGCCATAAGGGCAGAGATGAATGGTTGTGACAGACAACAGGACTTATCAAAACCTAAAATATTTACTCTCTGGCCCTTTCCAGGAAGTTTGCCAACACTTGATCGAAGCAACTGGGAGCAGGTTCCTCATTTGTAAGAGAGCACAATACATGACATCATCCCACACCACAAAAATATCTCCTTTGACCCATCACAGACTAAGGTTGTGATGTCATCCTGTGATGCCTGGATGGCTTGAAAGTTGGAGTTAGTGAGGAATTTTTAAGGACTCTTAAATTGAGATCAGGCTCTTGGCTCTGAGGTTAATTTTTGAACCTTTCTAGAAATAATTTAAAGCTTTTCTACACTGACAGAGGGGTCCAAAATATTTACAACACAGTGGTTGTAATTCTACCACAATAAAGTGGTTGGAATTCAGTAAAGGGATTTTGGGGTTTTGTCACTGTTCTTCCAAACCATATAGATTTTCTCAGAGGGCACCTGAGACTTAGGTGACATGCTTCTTCTTTGACTATAACCTGTTGCTCATTCCTAGAAATAATAATAAGAAGAAAAAGGTCATGCAGAAGAACATTTGCATGGCTGAATAAAGTACTTAGTTGCGACCATCCTTTCTGCAGTGGAAATGAACATCTCTCTGTGCCTACATATTTTCAGTTACCCACGGTGAGGAGCTCCCAGGCTGAAGCATGCTTTTCTAGGTCTTTTGGTTGCTTTCTTATCGCATATAGGCATCTAGGGCCAAGCCAGGGCTGTATGTGTGTCAGCAGAGCCCCTGAGTCAGCTGATCCCTCAGGGACAGAAGAAGTAAACAATCTGCTTTGGCTGCAGCCTCTTGTGCCTTGCCAGTTACCCATCCAGTGGGCTGAGGAGGCTTCCATGTCAGCCCTTCCCACTGAAAGGAAGAGAGAGGGAGAAGGTGGTGGACAAGAGGGCAAGTCAATCAGTTTCAGAGGAAGAAAGTATTGATGTTGGTTTGTGAAATTCTATTTCAAGAGCTGTATGGCTCATGCTACCCCAGACATTATTACTCCAAACCTAAGATCAAGTTCACAAAATAATCCTGAGAAAAATAATAAACACATGGCACAGCAAGAAATTGTGCAAGACTGTGCCAGGTACTGTTTTGAATGATTCATCTGAATCGATTCATTTAATCCCTAGTACAGTCAGGGAGGAGACAGGGTAGCTCTTCTCTGAGAGAGACAAAAGCAGATTTAGAAAGGCAGCATGGCTCACCCCTCTGGGGATGGACAGCAGAAAAAGGATGGGTTGTATAGAGATAACTACATTGAAATGGAGTCTCGCGCCTCCCTGATGTAATATGGAAAACAATCCCATTACTTAAAATGCATGGGTGAAGTACAGAAGACAAATTTACACCTTGTTACACTTGGGGAAACTTGTTGCTTAATTTGGATCTTGGCCTCCTGAAGCATCAGTAATACTTAAAATATAAAGTGAAGGTGCTGGGTGCAGAGTACCTATTTAGAAATATATATATTTTAAAATGCTGTTTGTCTCTTGTTATTACTGGTTTAATCTTTCTTATTTACTTTTTTAAAATGTCTGAGCTATGTCGAGTTATCCCTCAGATGTTTAGAACATTTTCTCCTCCGGTTGTGGTGCTCTTAGATGGCTGAAGCACGTCTCGGGGGAATGGATTAGGGTCCATATTTGCAAAGCAAGCTAATGACAGGAACACAGTTCAGCATCTTACCCATTATATTTCACTGCCTTCAATACTGTTTCAGGATTTCAATACATTTTATGTTATTGTTAATCTGTTTTAGAATTAAATATTGAGGCTGGGGTATAGCGCAGGGGCAGAGAACATGTGCTTACCATACCCAAGGCCTTGGATTCAATCGTCACTGTACCTATATCTGATAAAATGCAGAAAGGAAAATGAGATTTCTTAGTACTCCCTGATGCCAACCCCATTAGAGGTCCCCAGTGTTACAGCTCCTCACTCCCAGACCGCTTTTCTATGCAGTTGGTGCATTCATTCTCACTCTATACTGTGTAGCTTTGCTTGTGCTTAGATTTCACGCCAGTGTCATCACATGCAGGTGTGTATTGATGTGACTTGCTTTTTTACAGAGCTTGTGTTTCCAGGATTCCTTTCACTTCTATACGTGGCTGTACCAGTCATGAGGCAGACCACACTCATTTCCTCACTCTAGTTATGGTTAATCTCGCTTGTTGTTATTATTGTAAATATTACTACTTTGAACATTCCTGTTAAATATTTCCTGTTAATCTCTTTTTGAACTGACAATGTGGAAGACTCATAAAAATGAAATAGTTTTTCCTACAGTTTAATGAAAATTAAAATGTTTATTCCTTGTACAAATCAATACAATTTTTATTTGCATGAGTTTATTTTTAGTTGCTGGGTTGGTTGTTAATTTTTTTCTCCAGAACTGAACAATTATTCTCTAAAGTAAATCAGGGCATGAGGAAAACAGGTCTTTTTACAGTGAAAGTCTTTCCAAATATTTTTAGAATCTAACGTTAGCAATGTTAAATAATTTTAGTTAGTATGTGGAATATGTGCTTTCTTCTCTAAACTAAATATTAAATAAGCTTTTTCAGAACAGCAAGCATAAAACATTGCATTAATAGATAAGAGGATCTCTGCACTCTTCATGTTTATTTGCAGAGTGGAAAAATTATTATTTTTCATAGTTTTCAGCTTAAAAAGATAGATCATAAAAGCACTTTGGAGTAATCTACAGATATACAAAGACATAAATATTTAGAGAAGACAAGAATCTGTAGTAAATTTTTTTAACTGTAAAGAAAACCAGTACCCAGGGCAATGAAATCATTTCACCAAAATCACAGAGTTCTGTTATGCCTTTTAAATATAACTTCTCTAAAATAGCTATATGAATCTGTCATCTCATTCTAAGTTAGAAAGCCACAAGCTTGTTTTCATCATATTTTTGCTTCAGTTCATCTTAATTTAAATTATTTAATATCATATAAAAAAACAAGGTCATCAATGCAATTTCTAATAACCATCTGAGGTCTGATTTTTGAAATTGCTTTTCTCTACCCTGTTGACTATGCTGAACTCAGAGAAAGCGCGTTTAGTTCCCATAATCTGATTTCTGACCTTGACAATTTTCCATTATCTGACAACTTGCCTGCACCAGTGGTGTTCAAGACGAGTACTAAGCTTGAAGGATCCTGCTGCTGCGTCAACAAACCTTGTTGCGGCCAGTCCACACGCAAGCAGTGTAGTCCCGGGACTTTCCCTCTAAGGGAAGCGGCAGCTTTGCAAGAGAGATCTTAACGAGGTCGTTGAGATTAGACCCGGTTAATGGGCAATGAGGTCCTGCCCTTTGGGGTGGGTGTGAGGCTTTTCATGTTCTTGGAATCTCCCCTGGCCCTCCCCCCATCACACCCTTCCAGGGCCACATCCCTCCCTGTCCCTGTGCCCCCAGCCTGAAATAGCCATGGTTCAGCGTGGAAGAAATTCACTCCTCTAATCCCTGGGGAGCTGGCGAGCTCTAAATTTGCCGGGGGTGGGGGTGGGGGGTGCGGTTCTGACTTTCTTCTCTTTAAGGAGAAATCCCTGAAGCTTAAAATGTGTTCCTAGGATGAGACAGGAACGCAGCCGGCCCAGGAGTGTGATGGCAGGGCCGAGCTGCCCCTCTGCCACTCACTCAGTGACGGTGACGGTGATGGTGGTGAGCTATTCGAAGCTTTGTCAAATGCTTTTTCTTCCTCAGCTGCAAAATAGATTTTAATGCCAGTTACATTTTTGGGTTTGCTGAAGATGCTGACAGAGCTAAAGCTCTTGAATTTTCTATGGACAAAACAATGCCCCTCTGATACATACTTTTAAATTTTTACAGAGTTTATCAGAAAGCCAGAGAACACAGCGTGCATGAGGGTGGAGGTACCTCGATCCATAGACCCCCTACATCAGCTGCTCGCTTTCTCCTGTACTCTGGTTTCACCAGCTTATTTGGTACATCACATTGACAGTTTGTGTTTGACTGCCTTTTCTAGAGGTCTTCGATCTTCCTTCAGGGAAGGCTTATGTCTTCTTCACCTTCGTGGTTTTTTGCACCTATTGTGTTAAAGCATTTTTGTTGTTGTTGTGTTTGAGTACAGAAGCTGACTGAGATGGAATGCATTCTACCACTTAGCTATCTGCTCGCCGTAACAGTGTAGATTTGAACCTTATAAACTGCTGACAATCATCTGCTCCTTTACAGTGGTTTTATTATTGTTGTTTTTCTCTTGCTGAAATTCTCCCTGCTTCCTGTGCACAATTTCCCTTTCACCTGCATACGGATCCCCAGACCCTCCAGTTTTCACATGTCACTGCTCTGCCTGCCCCCAACTTTTCTTGCTCTAATATTTATAAGATGCAGCTGGTCACACTTAGTGAATAGACTACACATTATCTGGAATGATCTGCTCTAGCTTGTGGATTCTTAACATGTAAGGTCTTATTTATAGACAGTAAACTGTCTGCTGGTAAAAAAAAAATTCTCTAAATTCATTTTGATTAGACTTCATCATGAGGGATAATGGTTCATTTCAAGTTAATCTACAAGACTAAAGTGTAACCTATTTGGGTGGGAGGATAGGGGTGGCTCAGCAGCTGTTAAACAGTGCATAGCAACTCTTCACAACAGCTTAAACATGAAAAAGAAATCACAGTAACAGAATATGCTGGAATCTGATGTGGACACTCAGGGCTACAGGACATGGGATTTGAACTTGCAGTTGTAGACTGTCTCCTAAGACTGGAACTCTTGAACTGCTACCCCATCATGCCCTGGCAAAGAGCCTGGTGGAACTGCCAGCAGGACCCATCTGGCCCTGGAGCTTGCCACCTTGTCTCTGTACACCATCCATTCCTTTTTAAATTAAACTTCCATACAGTAGAGACAGCACAGTTCTGACCACCTAAAGGTACTGGAAAGTTGATGATAAGAACTGAAAACCTTTTAAAAATTTCACATATGAAAAGTGCCAAGAAGTTGAGAGAATTAATCATCTACTGTGACAAGTGTTACTAAGTATTCTTTTGTGAAAGAATCTAGCTAATGCTACAGATACTGAAAAATGTCCAAAAAAGTTCATACCATTAAAGGTGCTGATGTATTTAGAAAAAAAATTACTGGTGAGCTTGCTTGCTTCATTTTGTGCAAAGGAACCAGTAAAGGATCCTTTGGCTGTGATTTGGGGAGGATCTTTTTCAAAATCAGATTGATACATGTTTATCAAAAACTTATAGTATAAGTTGAATGTTCCTAGTCAGAAAAGTACCCTAAAGTATAAAATCTGAGCACTGACTTGAGCTTCATAGCTCAGAACGTTTCAGATTTCTGAGCTTTTGGATTTTTAGATTAGGGATACCTAATCAGTGAAGTCTATGAAAATATCCCAGAATTTGAAAAACTCTGAAGTCTGAACACTCTGGTCTTAGGCACTGCAGATAAGGATACTCAACCTGTATCTGTGTTTAAACTTGAAACAATGGAATGATCCACCCTAAACTTTCTGATTACAGCAAAGGAAAGCTAACAGCCCTTTGGTTTCAACTATAGTCTCTAGAGTTTTTCTTGAGTGCACTCTCGATGTGGTGTGCTTGGAGGAGGATAAGTGTCCAAGTCCCTGCCCTCCTTTTCCTGGGAGATACCAGTAGTTGAATATACAATTCATGGTATAACTTCCTGTGACAGATTCCTTGTTTGGGAAGATAGGTTTGCTGAGGCTCCTAATCCTACTAGGACTAGAGCAGTTAGGGAAGACAGCTTGGACACAGACCTGCAGGACAGGTGGGCAGGACAGAAAGAATGACCTAGCAGAGACAGAGGACAGACTGTGGCTAAGGTGAACAAGTGGCTTTTTCTGAATTCTGCAGTGAATATCTGTGACTATTTCTTGGTGGTTGAGGATCTTTTAATCTTAAGGGTAATTATTTTTCATCACTGCATATACATGTACATATATTGTAATAAATGTTTTTGTATAAGATGTAGTAAACTGTTAATGGTATGATTTCAAGTATATATACACACTTATAGGAATTTTCATTTATCATCATCATCATCATCATCATCATGATCATCATCATCATCATTTTTTGCAGTGGTAGGAATTGAACCTTGGGCCTTGCACTTGCCTATAGGTTATTTTTGGTTGTTTGGTTTTTTGAGGCAGGATCTCTCTTTGTAGTTCAGACTCGTCCTGAACTTAGCCTCACACTCAGCAATCCTCCAGCCTCTGCTTCCTGAGTGCGATTATAGGCGTAAGCCACCACTCCCAGCACTGTGGTGTGTGGTACTGATTGCTGGCAGGCGAGAGTCGTTATGCCCAGTATTGTTGTATGTGGTTACTGGGGATCAAAGCTAGGTCCTTGCTCTTGCAAGGCAGGCACCGGAACCACTGAGCTAAATACCTGGCCTACAGCTTGTATTTTTAAACCTACATGAACTCAGCCTAACCCCTGTGTGTACATCAGACATTGAGTGCTGATTGTTATGTTGAATTCTGGGTGTTTTTGTAGCTTTTTGCATCCTGCCACATAGATCCCTCACAAATTCATACATTTTTGTTGGTTTTTGTCCTTACTATCTTGGGGGGGTCAGGATGTTCTTCACATCCCTTGATGAGATTTGGACTTTGTGTTTTACCAGGAATGGAGGCTCGTTTGATGTATTGAGTTTAATTTTGTAATGAACCCCTAGACTGACATGGGTAAATTATTTCCCTTCTTTTGAGCTCTTTTTGAATAAGGATCTCAATCTCATTGGCACAGTGGCTGGATAGTCTTATATACCAACTAGAAAGCTTAGTGAAATGAAAAACATGCTTCTGTATGAATATTTTCCCGCTCTAGACACATGCTCAATCATGATTTGCTGAAGTCATCTTAACGGAGTGCTCACACATTCACAGTTCCCAGCAAAGCATTAAGATCTATTTGCAACAGGTGAGTTAAAAACTGTATTGTTGTTATTCCTCCTGGACTTTAGACCGTCATATTGGAGTTTTGTCTTTTCATTTTTTGTTAAGCATGCACCACCACTCCCAGCTTGCTTCACACCTGAATAGTTTTTATTCTGGTTAATACACAATGGTGGCCCCATAGGATTACTTTTCCTGGTGACATGTAACATCTGAGTTTGTGTAAGTATCTTATAGCATGTTTGCAAAACCATGAACCATGATGCTGTGTTGAGACAAGAGAGAAGGAATCTGTGCAGGGATGAATTTGCTTGTTTTTGAAAGGCTGGGGTAGCTAACCTCCCTAACACTGTGACTCGGAGAAGCCATGCTGGACCACTTCACCTCCTTAAACTACTGTTAGGAGATTACAAATCAATTATAGGCCTATTCTCAGAAAAAGGCAAATTGTAGCCATTCTTAGTAGCTTCAGGTAACATCATGATATACTGGGTAGATGAGTCCCTTGGATCAGCTCATCTGCCCAGATTAGTACTGGGCAGTATTTCATTTTGAACATATGATTCTCCAGATCTGTAGGCTGCCCAGGCACCCAGTTAATTAGGTGTACTTTCTACATTGCTGTTCTTATGGGAAGACTTGCAT
Source organism: Petromus typicus (assembly GCA_004026965.1). Classification (NCBI taxonomy): domain Eukaryota; kingdom Metazoa; phylum Chordata; class Mammalia; order Rodentia; family Petromuridae; genus Petromus; species Petromus typicus. Next base: position 19,784 of record PVIR01010801.1, on the reverse strand, counting down.
ATTGGCTAGAGGGGGCAAGTGGGATGGCAAGTTGTCTAGAGAATCAACAAGACTGACTTGACTATAAGTCAGCTGCCTTTCTGCTTTTTGTGGGGTTTTTTGTTTGTTTGTTTGTTTTGGTTTTGGTTTTTTGAGATAGGGTCTTGCTTTTGTAATTCAGGCTGTCCCTGAACTCACTGTGTAGCCCGGATGAGCCTTGAACTCATAGTGATCCTCCTGCCTCTGCCTCCTGAGTGCTGATTACAGGTGTAATTACAGGTGTGAGCCAGCAAGCCCAGCATTGTGGTGTGTGATACTGATTGCTGATGGGCATAAATTACCATGCCCGGCATTGTGGTATGTGGTTACCTGGGAAGGAACTCAGGACCTTGCACTTGCAAGGCAGGTATCAGAACCTCTGAGCTAAATCCCCACCCCTGCCTTTCTGCTTTTATGTATAAATGCTGATTTTTTTATTAGCACCACAGACCTTGAGAACCCAGGATATTGTTGATTCATCTTGTAAATACCTACATTGGGTAGAGGAGAAATAGTGGCTTAGGCCAGCGCTGAAAACACTCATTTGAGTCTCATGTTGAGGGAGCATAGACCCAAGCTTGCCAGGTTGAGGGAGCAGCTATCAGATATCAGCTAATTATCTCTGCAAAGTGTCTACTGACTAGTAAAGGGACACAAATGTACTAAAAGTCAGTTGAAATGTTCTGGGGCAAGTGGAAAAGAGTACTAATCATGGTGCACCATGGGAGTGCAGAGGAAGGGATTTACCCACTCTGCAAGGGAGCAGAAAAAGGCTGGGGAGAGATTTTTGGATGAGAAAACCTGAGTGGGATCTTGAAGGGTGAATAAGAATTAATCAGGGGATGAGACTCCTGGGGGGGAGTTAAGGACATTCTGAAATGAGGGACCAATATGACCAAAGATAGAGTGGCTTGAAATAGCATTGCATATATGTGTGCACTCTGGGCAGGTCAATAATAGTAGAATACAAAGTGTAAAGCAAAACTTTTAGAAGTGAGATTGGAACAGAAGGGCCCCTGCCATGGAGGTTTAATAACAAAGGTGCCAGAGAAGCCATAGAATAAACCTAATGGATTTAAGCAAGTAAATAACATAATTGGGCTTGGGTTAGGGGAAAATAACTGTGGAGGACAGCTAGAAAGGACAAAGTTGATAGCAGAAGAGTCTCTTAGGAGGCTTTTGGCATTATCCAGGCCAAAGGTGGTGACCGTGGGCCATGGATGGAGCCTTAGGAATCCCAACATGTGGCAAGAAGGTGAGATTATAGAAACCTAAGCAAACTTCTGCCAGAGAGATAAAATAAAAAAATCAGGTAGGAATGTCAAGAAGAACATTTTGAAGGAATGAGCCATCGCTAATATTAACTGAAACAGAGGAACCCAGTTGACCAAGGACTGAAAGTGTTCAAAGCAGTGCTACTCAGAGTGTGGTCTGTGGGCACATCCTGCAGGGCCAGTGGCCTCTGGGAGCTTGAGAGCCACACACACTCCTGTTCCACACTTAGACGTGTTATCTGGACCTGGAATTGGTCATTGCTTGATGCATCACTTTTGCTGGGGTTATTGGGACAAATTAACATTGTCATCTAGCTAGGAGTCAGTGGTAATTGAAAAAAAAAAGATAAAGTGTTACAAGAATCTTGGCTAGAGTAGGAAAGGGAGACTTTGTTAGAGGTGTATTGTCAACTGTACATCTTTTTAGTATGGCAGAATGGGGAACATGTGGTTTTAGGATTAAAGGAAAATAGACTGAGATTTTGAGAAAGCTGAATAATGGATGTCAAGGGCCTTAGGGAAAAACCAGAGGGATTGAAATCCAGGTTAAAATAAAGTAGATTTATTTCTTTAAATTATTAAGAAATATTTCAGATCTCAATAATTTGATCATGCATGTTTGTGGTTAGAGACTATTGTTTTGTTTTTGTTTTTTGTTTTTTGTTTTTTTTGAGACAGGGTCTCACCTTGTAGTTCAGGCTGGTCCTGAGCTCAGCCTCAAACTCACATCACAGCAATCCTCCTGCCTCTGCCTCCCGAGTGCTGGGATTACAGGCGTGAGCCACCATGCCCCGCACTGTGGTATGTGCTGCTGAGCATGAGTCTCCACACCCAGTATTGTTTGTGGTTACCGGGGATTGAACCCAGGTCCTTGCGCTTTCAAGACAGGTGCCGGAACCACTGAGCTAAACCCCCAGCCCCATAGAGACTATTTTTTATAGAATGACATACGATAAGTAGAGATTAGAAAGAGTAGCTGTGTACATGCATCAATCCCCTACAGTGAATATAATCAGTCTGTACTGTAAACACGTACCACTCAGAAAGTGACTAACACTAGCCTACAGCGTATGCATATGGTTAATACACACTTGGCCCATTTGACCAAAACATGTCTGTAATGAGAAGTATGAGCACTGAAAGAAACTCAAATTTCTACTATTCTTGTTTGGTAATACTTGTTAAAAGAAAAAAAAGCAAGTACTCAGGAGACACAGATATCCTTATGTCCAGTCCAGTGTGTGATCAAGTATAGATTGCTGCAGTGTGTGATGAGGTGGAACAATTCTTGGTGGAGCTGTGGAGTTGGGATTTTCAGCCTGGCTCTGTCTCGCTGTCCCTGGGAGACACATTGCTACATATTATTAGTAACAATCTACAGCTCTGGAGACACAGACCTGTTTCAAATATTATCCCAGTGTGTTCACTTGTGCAAATAACCCTGTAAAATGACAAATGAATGCCCACTACACAGGATGGTTATGGTAGTTAAGTGAGAAAATATGTGTGTAAACTACCAGGTGTCACATATTAGTACATATCACATCCAGCAGCTGTCTGGATGAATAAGCAAGTGAATGTAAAAACTGGGGTACAACTAGGCAGCTACTTAATATTGGAATTTCACAGTTTCCCCATCTGTATAAAAGGACTAATAACAGTATCTTTTCATGTATAGGATTTTGTAAAGAGGGAAATAAGCTATGTGTGGAATCATTTCACTATATTTGTAAACACTGAGAAGCTACTGGTGATCAGAGGGTTAACATTTGATCTAAGGTGCCCAGTATGCTCTCAGCAGGAGAGGCAAAAGTCATGGACAATTGTTAACTGAATGCCTGAACTATGCGGGACACCACTGTAGAAGCCAAGGAAGATCCAGAACAAGCCCCGAAGAGCCAAGACAAATAACCACAAAAGCCCGGCAGTGAGTCCTTGTCCTCAAGGAGCTTAAGGTCCATCAAAACTGAAGATGCTCCAGGAAGAAAGTGATTAGGCCCAGCGAGGAGCCAAGCAGTAGCAGTAAGTAAACTGTTCAGAGAAGGAGGGCAACGCACAGATCAGCTCATTGTGTGAATGAATGCATGTTAGGAGAAGAGGCTGTGGAATGAGACTGGGAATGGGCACAGTATGCCTCAAAGAAGGGGCACCAATCCCAAGGTACAGTTGCCCCTCTTGCAGCTCAACTCTTGTCCTAAGCTTCCATTACCAATGGCTTTTCCATTTTGTTCAAGTTTCTTTGTCAGGAGCTGGTGTTTGGAAGGATAGTCTCTGTTGGCCGTTTACATAGGAATTGTTTCTTCCTTTCCCTGACTTCTTGCCTACAGAGGCAAGGTGGTGGTTGAGACAGAAGAGGATATGGCAAGGCAGTGTGGCAGTTTAATTTTAATCATGGACATCAGGTGATACCCTGGCCCAGATCACTGACAGGCTAATATGAAACCTGGATCTTTCTCTGAATGTTACTCCCAGCTCCTCCTCCAGGCTGCTCCTGGTTTCTCAGCCTTTACCCTTGGTCCCCCATTTTTCAATGTGTTCTATGGCCTTGGGCCACAGTCCTTGCTCAGCATACTTCCTCACTAGGGGTGATGTCACCAGGTGTACCCACCTTCCCCAGCTCACTGTCCATTTTGTGTCTACCAAAGCAACAGGCTGATGTTTCCAGCTGAAGATTTTAGGTGGAGCTGCTGGTGCCTGGGTGGGAAAACAGAGGCTCCGCACTCGGCCTGTTTCTTTCTGAGACAGACAGGCCTTGGTCACTTCAACTGTCACTAAAAATGGGATCACATGCTTGTCCTCTTGTGCAGACACAGAAGGTCAGTGGATATAATCACAGTCCCCAACCATGGATTAGGGTTCTGCCCTGGGAATCCACTCTACATAAAGATTCTGTGAAATATCCCATAAGAGATGATCCCGTATCCATCTCACCCTGAAACTTCCCAATGGGAGAGCTACTGGGACTGAAGCCACCCTGTGGCCATACAGCCATTTTTGGTACAGTGCCAGTGGCTATTGCCACATCTTGAAGCCAGCCCCACTCAGCTTGGAGAGAGCAGCAAGGGAAGCCTGGGGCTGCCTGGATGAACAATGTACTGTTTGATAGCTTATAAGGGCAGCCTGTCTCCTGTGCCAACAAAATGGTGCCGGGAATAAATGTCACTCCAGAGTCATGCTTCAGGTCATTAGAGCCAATTAAGAGGATGACATAGCAGAGATGGGGAAAGAAAACACAGAGGGTGTCAATTTTTTCCTGTTGGCCCAAGAGTGAAAGCAAGTGTTGGCCATCTGCCTACCAGGTCCACTTACAGAAGGCTGGATAACCTTCATTTGTCAGCTGACCTTTCTGGGATTTTTCATTCTGAGCCCCACCTTCTCCTCTTGTTTGGGAGACCAACGGGGTTGCCACCTGATCTCTGATAGCAGTGTTGTCCTAATCTGGTGGGAAAGGCCTTTTTGTTTCAAGAGCTTCTGTAGCATGGCATGTTTCCTTCCCAGCGGAGCACAGAGCCTGCGCATTTGGTGTGAGCAGCGGAAGGAGGAGCCCGACAGGTGCCACTGCAGGTGCTCTGCTCCGGGAGCTGTCCAGGCAGCAGTCTCATTTTGATCCCTGCTCACATGGAAAGTCTGAGTGGCACTCCCTCAGGCTGCTGGGGATGCTTTGATCTCACTGTGCCTAACAGGCCGCGCTCTCTTCTCTGTTTCCTCTAAGGACGAAAATAAACAGAGAAGCTGAGTTTGTGAGCAGCTGCATAAACAATGCAATTTGGAAGTACGCAAAGAATATGTGGGTTATATGTATACTCATACGTGGATCATCTTGGTTCATCTTTTGCATCCTGTGGCCATGACTGCATGTGAGAGCTATTTCCATCTCCTGTAGCTAACTCCTGACTCTTTTATGCTTTGAGGGGTTTAAGGCCTCAGACTCACATCATTCATACAGAAGCTTTTCTTCTCCCTGGACATAGCTCAATTTTGAGACATTGTAATTTCAAAAAGTCCACCACTTTTGACAGTTAAACTTCCCACATTGTAGTTACATTGTAAAGAAGTGTACTCATAAACAACTTCAGTTTTCACCTTCAATGTAGTATCTGATAAATAATATATGATACTGAACATTTAATTATAAAGTAGGCTTTGAGTTAGATGAGTTTTTTCAACTCTAGGCTAATGTGGGTGTTCTAAGCACATTTAACATGGGTTAGGCAAAGCTATGACGTTTGGTAGGCTATATATGTTAAGTGCATTTTTATTTTGCAATATATCTAATTCATGGTAGTTTTCTCAGGATACAACTTCACTGTAAGAGTCATCTGTATAGTGAAATGACACAGTCCTTGTTAAATGCTAAGAGTAGGTGACCCACACCTCGTGGTGGGTAGCCTTGTTGATTTTCTGGTAGAGGTGAGTTTAGGTTTGGATGGGAGATCTTCAACCTGACACTCATCTTCTCTCCTCTACCCCTCTTCCCAAGGAGCATTTTCTTTAGACACCATTGTTTATTTAGTGCGATAATCATTTGCCTCCTTACACAGGTTGTGGGTTCTGGAGTGTCTCTTATTTATACCCTTTCTTCTCATCTCTGACCAATGTTAATAAGCTATGTAGCTCTTCCTTTTTCTGTCTCTTCACTGTGATATTTCTTTTCTTTCTTTCTTTTTTTTTGTTTAGTTTTTGATACAGGGTCTTGCTTTGTACTCCAGGCTGTCCCTGAACTCACTGGGTAGTCCAGGCTAGCCTTGAACTCGTAGCTATCCTCCTGCTTCTGCCTCCTGAGTGCTGAGATTGCAGGTGTGAGCCAACACTTTCAGCATGAACTGTGATATTTCTAGTTCAGGCCATTATTACCATGACTAGCATAATCCTTTTCTAATAGATAAATTTAATTCTACATTGAACATTGATAGATAAAATTTGATTATTGGGAAGTGTATATTATAGAATGAAAAGCTCAGTTATATCTTTTAGGTTCTTAGAATATAGAAGCTTATGACTCTCAAAAGCCAAAAGAAATGAAAAGAAATTTGGTTTTGTATCTTAATATTAATCTTTGCTTATGTTCCAAGACTTTTCCTTCTTTAGGTGTAAGCATCTGTCATAGTGTCCCTTCTGCCCACCATGCTTACCTACCTTCTGTAGGGGTTAAAGCCTTCTCTCACTTGAAGTCCAGCTATTCTGAGGTTTTTGTCCCTCTACTGAATTTCTAAAACTTTTGTGTTCATATGTGTGTGTATGTGTCCTAGAGATTGAACCTAGCGCCTTCACACTTAGCAACATCCCAGCTTTTAAATTTTTAAATTTGAGAAAAGGTTTCATTAACTTCCAACCCAGACTGATATATCCTGCAAAACTATCCTTCAAAATTGATGAGGAAATAATATAATTCCATGACAAAGAATACCTGAAAAACTTCACAAATACGAAACCTGTGTTCCAAAACATTCTGAAGAATATCTTGGAGAAAAATAAGGAAAGTTACAAATCCATGAGACCTAACTGAGTCAACCCATGGGGCCAAACAAGAAACTGATGGGAAAAGGGCAAAAGTAGAATAACATAGCCAAGAACAGGAAAGCAGGGCAGCACTAAATTTGCCTATATCAATCATAACCATTAATGTCAGTGGACTCAACACACCAATTAAGAGATACAGACTGGCAGATGGAGCAAGAAGCAAGATTCTACAATCTACTGCAAACAAGAAACACACCTGATTCAGAAAGAAACCCATGGACTGAAAGTAAAAGGATGGAAAACAATACTTCATACAACAGGAAACAGCAAGAAAGCAGGAGTGGCACTTTTATTTGCAGAGAGAAGAGACTTCAAGCCAAAACTGATAAAGAGAGATAAATATGGACACTATCTTTTAGTTCAGGGAAAAATCCAAGAAAAAAATAACAATCTTAAATATCTATGCCCCAAATTCTAATGCACCTAACTATATAAAACAAACATTAATGAACATGAAAAAGCAGATAAACTCCAATACAATAATAGTAGGGGACCTCAATACCCCACTGTCACAAAGAAACAGATCAACAGGACAAACAGTCAATAAGGAAATCCTTGAGCTCAACATAGTATTTGCCTACATAGTATATCACCCCACAAAGTCATAATTTATGTTCTTTTCAGCTGCTCATGATCATTCTCCAAAATAGCCCATGTGCTCATTCATAAAACAGAATTAAGCAAATATAAAGGATTGAAGTTATCCCTTGTATACTGTTGGACCATCCTGCCATGAAATTGGAGCTGAATAGCAAAGGAAAGCCAAGAATCCTCACAACACATGGAAACTGAACAACACTCTGCTGACCAACCAATGGGTCACAGAAGAAATTAGAGAAGAAATTGAACAGTTCTTACAACTAAACAATAATCCCAAAAAACATACAGAAATTTATGGGACACAATGAAAGCAGTTCTATGAGGAAAATTCATAGCAGTGAAGGCCTACATCCAGAAAATGGAGCCAGCGCAAATAAACAATTTAAGGCTGAACCTCAAGTGAATAGAAAGAGAGGAGAAAAACAAACCTAAGCTCATAATAGGCAAGAAATTATAAGGATCAGGGCAGAAATTAATGCATTAGAAACTAAGAGAATGGTACAAAAAAAATCAATGAATTGAAAAGTTGGTTCTTTGAGAGGATAAACAAAATTGATAGACCCTTAGCCAACCTCATTAAACAAAGGAGGGAAAAGGCTCATATCTATGCTATTAGGAATGAGAACGGAGAAATTACTACCGACCCAGAGGAAGTCCAGAGGATAATAAACACCTACTTTGAAAATTTATACTTTTAAAAAATGGAAAATGTAGAAGACATGGATAGATTTCTAGACACATATGAACTCCCAAGAATAAAGAAGATATAGAAATGTTAAATACCCCAATAACAATCTGTGAAATTGAAAATGTAATTCAAAACTTGCCAACAAAGAAAAGCCCTGGACCTGATGATTTTACTGCTGAATTCTATAAAACTTTTAAAGAAGAGTTAGTGCCTCTACTTATTAAACTCTTTAATGAAATTGAAAGGGGAGCAGTACTCTGAAACTCATTCCTGGAAGCAACCATTACCCTGATTCCAAAAGCAGAGAAAGACCCAATCAAAAAAGAGAACTATAGGCCAGTATCCCTAATGAACATTGATGCAAAAATCCTTACTAAGATAGTGGCAAACAGAATATAGAGAATTATCAAAAAGATTATACACCCTGACCAAGTTGGGTTCATCCCAGGGATGCAAGGATGGTTCAACATAAGTAAATCAATAAATGTTATGCACTATATTAACAGATTCAAGGACAAAAACCATATGGTCATCTCAATTGATGCAGAAAAAGCGTTTGACAAAATATAACACCCATTTATGTTCAAAACCCTACAGAAGATCAGAATAGATGGTCTGTATCTCAAACTAATAAAAGCCGTCTACGAGAAACCAACAACCAGCATCATACTAAATGGTCAAAAATTGAAACCTTTCACACTAAGATCAGGAACAAGACAAGGGTGTCTTCTCTCACCACTTCTGTTCAATATAGTTCTGGAAATATGAGCCATAGCAATTAGTCAAGAGAAAGAAATAAAAGGAATAAAGATAGGAAAATAAAAAGTTAAATTGTCATTATTTTCTGATGACATGATACTCTATCTAGACAATCGTAAATAAATAAAATAAAATAAAAAACTGCTGGACCTAATTGCCAATTTCAGCTGCATAGTTGGTTACAAGGTCAACATTCAAAAATCAATAGCCTTTGTATACACAAACAGTAGACCCACTGAGAGAAATTGAGGAGTCAGTTCCTTTCACAATAGCACCCAATAAAATAAAATATCTAGGAATCAATCTAACAAAAGAGGTGAAAGACCTGTACTCTGAAAACTATAGCACTCTGAAAAAGGAGGTAGAAGATAATATTAAAAAATGGAAAGACATACCTTGCTTCTGGGTAGGAAGAACCAATATTGTCAAAATGGCTATACTCCCAAAACTAATGTACAGATTTAACACAATCCCGATTGAAATCCCAACAGCGTATTTCACAAATCTAGAGAAAAAAAAATCCAAAATTCCATCTGGAACCACAAAAGACAGAATAGCAAAATCAATTTTAAGCAACCGGGATATGGTGGGGGGGGGGGTATTACAACTCCAAATCTGAAGCTATACTATAGCCATTGTGATAAAACCTGCATGGTATTGGCAAAGTAACAGATCTGAGGATCAGTAGAGTAGACTAGAAGATCCAGAAACTACCCCAGATACACTGAGCCACTTCATCTTTGACAAAGGAGCCAAATTCCTCAATGGAGGAATGATAGCCTCTTCAACAAATGGTGCTGGAAAAACTGGGCTTTAACTTGCCAAAGACTAAAACTAGATCTAACTTTTTCACCATGTACCAAGCTAAAATTAAAGTAAATAAGAGACTTAAATATTAAAACAGACACTCTAAGCCTGTTGCAAATCAGGTTAGGTAAAACTCTTGAAGACATTGACTTAGGGAAAGACTTCTTGAACAAAACCTCTATAGCACAGGAATTGGCAGAAGAAATCAACAAATGGGACCTCATTCTTTTAAAAGACTTCTGCACAGCAAAAGAAACCACCAACAGAGCAAAAAGGCCTCCAACAATGGGGGGGAAAATCTTTACCAGCTGTTCCTCAGACAAAGGGCTACTATGTAAAATATATAAAGAGCTGAAAAAATCAGCCCACCCAAATTTAAAGACCTGATTCAAAAATGGGCATCTAAAATGAACAGATATTTTTCAGAGGAAGAAGTAAGAGCAGCTAAGAAGCATATGAAGAAATGCTCAACATCATTAGTCATTCGAGAGATGCAGATGAAAACAACAATGAGATTTCATTTTACTCCACAAAGAATGGCTGCCATTTCAGAATTAGTCAGCAACAAATGTTGGCAAGGTTGCGGAGAAGAAGGAATCCTTCTCCACTGTTAGTGGGACTGTAGACTCATATAACCCCTGTGGAGATTAGTTTGGAGATTCCTCAAAAAACTAGGATTGGAGGTCGCATTTGACCCAGCCATTGCTCTGCTAGGTATACACACAAAAGAATTAAAAGACTCATATCACAGTGACATATGTGCACCCATGTTATAGCTGCTCAGTTTGTGATTGCTACATCTTGGAAACAACCCAAGTGTTCATCAACTGGAGACTGGATAAAAAAGCTGTGGTTCTTCTACAGAATGGAGTATTACTCTTCCATAAAACAATGACAAGTTTAAATCATTTATACTTAAATGGACATACCTTGAGAATATCCTCATAAGTGAAATAAATAGGTCACAGATAGGTACATATCACATCTGTTCTCTGGTATTAGAAAATAAAGATATAAGTGAGTTCTACAATTGTATGTTATACATTGTAAAATAGAAAATACTCAAAGTGAAATAGGGTGAAGTGGGAAAAATAATGAGAATATAACCAAAAAAAGGAAACAAATTTTATGTATATAGGGGGGTGGTAGGGTGGGTAGGGCTATGGGGAAAAAATGAGAATTAAGTTGTGTCTTATACTGGTACAAATCCTCATTGTGGAGTGCAATCATGATGTGTATATGTAATGTAACAATAAAGATTTCAATTTTAAAAAAGCAATTCTAAACAACAGGGACATGGTGGAAGGTATTACATTCCTGAACCTGAAAGTATACTGTAAAGCCACTGTGATAAAAGCTGCATCATACTGGCAAAGTACCAGACCTAAGAATCAATGGAGTAGACTAGAAGATCCAGAAACTACTCCAGATACACTGAGCCACCTCGTCTTTGACAAAGGAGCCAAAAATCCTCAATGGAAGAAAGATAACCTCTTTAACAAGTGGTGCTGGAAAAACTGGGCTTTAATCTGCCAAAGATGGGTTTTTCTTAATTATTTCAAAGGAGAATATCTGAGTTGAATGAGTTTCTGGCTTTAGTTTTTTGAGGAGTTTCTACACTGATTTCCACAGTGGTTGTACTAGTTTACATTCCCACCAACTGTGCAGAAGTTTCCTCTACATCCTGGCCAGTATTTGGTATTATTTGATTTCTTGATAGTAGCCATTTTTTTCTGGAGTTAAATGGAATTTCTATGTTGTTTTAACTTGTATTTCTCTAATGACCAGATATTGAACATTGTTTTCCATATATTTGTTGGTCATTTGTACTTCTTCTGAAGTGTCTATTTATTTCATTTTCCAGTAGGGTAAGTGTTGCTATTTTAATATTTATATCTTTGATACATGTTGACTTCAGTGTAGTATAATGATGAGAGATAAGGGTCTAGGTTCAATCTTCTGCATGTGGAGGGCCAGTTTTCCCAGCTATCTTTCCTACAGAGTATGTTTTAGTTCCTCCATCAAAGGCCATATGGCTGACTGTGCCTGGGGTTGTTTCTGTGTCCCACTCATCTGTACCATTGACCCACATGTCTGTTTTTATGAGAGTACCATACTAATTTGTGTAAAAAGCTCCCTGTAGCTTTGTTTTATAGCTTGTAACATGAGATTGTGGTACTGCTTTGCTTTTATTGCCTAGGATTGCTTTTGCTGTTCTGGGTCTCTTTAGGCACCCTATGAAGTTTAGTATTGTTTTCTGTAGTCTGTGAGGAATGTTACTGATATTTTTATTGCATTTGTATTAAATCCATGTATCAGTTTTGGAAGTTGGCCATCTTGACAATATTGGTTCTGCCTGTCCAGGAGCAGGGACATTTTCTTTCCATTTTATGATGTTCTCTTCTGTTTCCTCTAATCTTCTCAAGGTACTTTTCACTTCATGGTTAGTTCAGTTTCCAAGAATAATTTTTCTTGAGGCTATTATGTTGTATATGGTTTATTTCCCAATTATTTTTCTTAGTAGGTTCATTATTAGTGTATGCTATTGACTTTTGTCCTGCCACATTGTTTAATTTATTAGTACTAGAAGTCTATAAAGAATCATGTCATCGGCAAATAATGAAAATCTGGCTTCTTTCTTTTCTACATGTGCCATTTTTATTTCTTTCTCTTGCCTTATTGCTCTGGTCAAAGTAATGAGTATTGGACAAGGGTGGTGAGAACGAACATCCTTGTCTTGTTTCTGACTAGAGAGGAAAAGTTTTCATTTTGGGGCAGCCCATTTTTCATAGTGAACCATAACCAGAGATGTCAGGATAGAACTGAAAAGTCACTTTGTTTGACTTCCCACATGTGGGACCTCTCTTCCCAAGTGCAGTGGTGTTGGCCGCCCTTTATGTATAGCTGGTGGAGGTGAGGTCAGTGCTTCCCTCTTCACATTTATATTAGACAAAACTCCATACATGTTCACTGAACACATTCAATAAATCTAAGGCAAGCATCCGTTTCTTGTATTTGTTCTTTGCTGTAATGAGGATCAAACTCAGGGCTTCATACATGCTGGAAACCATTCTAACCATGAGGTACATCCCTAACTCCTTAAAATTTTTTTTATTTTGATCAAGGTCTGGCTCAATTGTCCAAGGTGTCCTTGAATAAGTAATCTTTCTGCGTCGGCCTCCTAAGTAGCTGTGATTACAGGTGTGTGGCACCATGGCTCTCTAAGCTTGAGTTTTGTGGCTGGTCCTACTTGCTAGGAATACTATTGAATAAGACCCAACTTTTTCCACTCTGGAAAGTTATAAGGTAAGTTCCCACAGCAGTGTCTGAGATGACATTGTGTCTAAAATCCTCCCTGGTCTTAGCAGCCTCTTCTAGAGAAGCAAATCTTGTGTAAGTCCTGGCTCCAACAACATTCTTTGCCCTTCTGTTAACAGAACCTCAATTTGAGTTAGCTCTTTTGGAACTATTGTCAGCCTTCCACCCATTCCACTTCTATGTTATCTGTGTAACATTTAACTGTTATTAAATGTATTAACTTATTTAATTCATTTACTCATTTGCTAAATCTTGAGTGTCTGTTAAATATGCATCTCACATCTAGATGCTATTTCTAAAACACAGCTTTGGAAATAGTTATAGCTTTGGATTTTTAAGTTCAGGTTCAGTTCAGTAGAAAAGATGCATAAACAGGATTGATAATTGCAAAAGTGCTGTACTGGAAATGCAAGAACAAAAGGAGGGAACTTCCCCCCCAATTTTTCTGGAACAATGTGTGGAGTGAGTCAGATGAATACTTCTGGAGGATTTGATGTCCTGATTAAAGGTTGGGACTGGAAAAAAAAGATAACCAGGTGAAAAAGGAGGACAGAGGAATGTGTGCAGGTGCACAGGGTACAGAAATGCCTGGAGTATCTGGACTGGACGCTTGACCAGAGGGCTGTGTTCAGTGATGAGTGGAGATGATGTAGAGGTGGACAGAGCTTTTCAGGCTGTGCTAGACACCACAGTCTAACCCATTGTGCATCACATTTAGATCTGCTGACTTAGACTATCCCAAGCTTTAAGTCTTGATTATGTCAGAAAACACAATACTTTTGTTTGTGACATGGAAGACTTGGTAAGAATGGTTTTTCTATTTCTAGATAAACTTTGAATAAAAATATTAGAAAGAAATAATACAGTTTGAAGGCCCCTGATGTGCTCTGGAGGGAAGCACTGAATCCTGCTGAGTACGGCTGGTTAGTAAGCAACATGAAGGGCATGCATCACTTGCCCGATCTGCCTGACTAGACCCTGCCCTTCCCTCCCAGTTCCTGCTGTGTCTGTTACAACCTCTTTGCTGCTCCTTCAACATGCCAGGTCTTTCTGCATTTGTGGGCCTTTACATATGGTGCTGCACTGTGTGGAATAGTTTTTCTCTAATTGCTTCTCCTTAACCTCCAGAACTCTAAAATATTTCCTCTAGAGACTTGGTCACAGTCAGGTGCAGAATCAGTCTGTCACTCAGCCTGATTTATCTCTGCTAGCTGGCTTTCTCTCACTGTTGCACAATACCTGAGACATTCAACTTATAAAGAAGAAAGGCTGACCGTTTGGCTGTGTTAATTTTGGCTCAGAGTTTTTGAGTTGCAGCTCCTGAGGCAGCAGGTCGGGGTGGGAGCACATGGCTGGAGTGAACTGCTCACCTTGTGGCTGGGAAATGAAGGAAGAAGGAGGAAGAAACTGATCCCACTGTCCCTTTCAAGGACACACCTCCAGTGACCTAAGTGTTTCCAAAAGACCACCTACCCTGGGCCAAGCCTTCAACACGTGGACCTCTGTGGGTCACTTAACCAAACCAGCAAATCTCTTCTATGATGTGTGTCCCAAGCTGTGAATCTCTACTTACACACCTCTTATTGGATTGTTTCTTTTTCTCTATACATAAACTGCAAGCTCCCTAAGAGACTGTATGTCTGTTCTGACTTCCGTGCCCAGTCATTGTTTTTGACTATATATTACATCAACATTTTCATTTAAGCACTCAAAATATATTGAACATAAAATCCTAGGAAAATGATGCAGTGACCTTTGTCACTTTTCAACACAGGAGTGTTGACCTGCTCCATTTTCAACCTGGGCCGGTTCACCCTCCTTTGACAACCTGGTAGTGTCTGATTCCAGTGAAGCCATGTTACTGATGTCCAGCCTAGTGTGGACACTCAATCCGCACAGTACACTGAAACCCTGAGTTCCTAGGCTCAAGCGACCTTCCTGCCTCAGCCTCCCAGGTAAGGACCACTGGTACACATCGTCTTGATAGGCCTTCATTGCTCTCAGGCTAATCAAAGGAGTGTTGAATTCACCACCCAGAATGCAGAGTGACTTAGGTAAAAGCCTGGAGAGGCCAAGCTAGTGATACAAGTGCTCTTAGAGAAATTCTGAATAACTTATCTCTCCCTTTAAATAATTAAAATCTAATGGAACTACTTTCTTACCTCAAAAGACAGCATACTGTGGGATTTAATGCTCTCTCTGGGGGAGAGAATTATGTTTTATTTCCTGCTTACCTTCCTCTGATTTGAGTGTGATTAAGAATGTAAGAGACAGTATTACTCTGCCATAAAAAATTATAAGTTTGAATCATTTCTACTTAAATGGACATACCTTGAGGATATCCTCATAAGTGAAATAAATAGGGCACAGATAGGTACATATCGCATCTTTTCTCTGGTATGAGAAAATAAAGATGTAAATGAGTCCTAGCATTTTACGTTATATATTGTGAAATAGAAAATGCTCAATGTTAAATAGGTAGAAGGGGGAAAATGTTGAGATTGTAACAAAAAAGTAAGGAAACAAATTTTATGTATATGGGGGGGTGGTAGGGTGGGTAGGGCTATGGGAAAAAAATGAGAATTAAGTTGTGTCTTATACTGGTACAAATCCCCATTATGGAGTGCAATCATGATGTGTATATTTAATGCACCAATAAAGATTTAAAAAAAAAAAAGAATGTGAGAGACAGGGGCCAGGGATTTAGTTCAGTGGTTCTGGAGTCTTCCTGGCAAATACAAGATTCTGAGTTCAGTCTCAGGTAACCACATACTCACAATGCCAAGTGTGTTGGCTCATGCCTTTAATCCCAGCGCTCAGAAGGCAGAGGCAGGAGGATTGCTGTGAGTTCGAGGCTGGCCTGGGCTACAGAGTGAGTGCGAGGCCTGCCTGAACTACAAAGTGAGACCCTGTCTCAAAAAAAAAAAAAAAATGTGAGAGATAGTCAATTTAGTTTATCGATTGGTCTAGGCATGCTACTCTAACTTGGACCTGAGTATTTACTTTTATTGAATTCTTCAGTTTTTTTAAAGGGTCAAATACAACTTTTAAGTAGTTTGTTCTAGAACCTCCAGGACTTTGGTTGTCAAGCTGACTGGAAAGTAAACATGTTTTTTTTTCTTTGTGAGTAACTACAGTAATGAGGAAGTGTATTTGATGGGATAATTGCCATCCATTTGTCAAGGTGGCAGCTTTGGAAGAGCTGGTAAAAGTTAAGTTCTGCCTTAGAGAAATTTTCACAAGTAATTTTTTATGATGTTTTTATTATGGTATCAAAAATACACATGGCTTGGTTGTGTCTCTCTGTCTGGGCCCATTGGGAACTTGGAAGACTTTATTTCTTCACTCCATTTTCTGACATTTTGGAGTAAGAGTCACTGTGATGAGTCTTTTTTTTTTTTCTGTCATTTTTAAGTACTCCTAGGACATCTGTCTAATTCTTCAGTTTGAGAATATTTTATTATAACTCCTGAGGTTATAGTTTTTTCCCTTCCATTTTTTCCTTCTTTGGTCTTCTGTTAGTTGAATATTACAATTCCTGGATTCATCCTCTAATTTTCTTATTTTTCACTTCACAAAGCTTTGGATCTTGATGCTAACAAAGACTTTTTAAGTCCAATGGGGCTTCATGGCTCCATCTATGATGCAGAGGTAAAAAGAGAGGACATTATTGTGAGGGGCTGGATGTTACAAGTTCTATGTTAACTTTTCATCACTGTGACAGAGCACCTGCCATTAAGCAGCTTATAAAGAAGAAAGGTTTATTTGAGCTCATAGTATCAGCACAGGATTGCTTGGCCCATCATAGTACAGTTCATGATGTGGAAGCACATAGCAGAATGAACTGCTTCCTTTGAGGCAGTTGAGTGGGAAGCAGAAAGAAAGAGGAGGTGCATTCATAGCCCAAAGGATAGTGTATATACATTTCCAAATAGATAAAGAACGGTTAGAATGGTCCCTGAGCTGCTGTTAGTATTATTTACATTTTTGCTTTACTGTCACAAATATTCTACTCTGGATTTTAGTTTACTTTTAAAGTTTCAAGTCAATTCACCTTCCAATGTTTACTTCTTGTTTTGAAATAAATTAAATTTTTACTTTCCAAAAGTTCTGTCTTATTTTCTAATTGCTGCTTTTGTAAAGCAGCATCCTATTTCATGAATACAATATTTTTTTCTAAAGGTGTTGATGGTTTTATTTATCAGCATTCTACTACTCCCTAATTATTTCTCATTATAACAGTATTCTTTTCCCTTTGATTTCTGAACTTTGAGTTTGAGGCTTTCCTCAAATTCAGTGACTTGCTATCTCTTCATGTACAAAATGAAACTTTACCCCATGCAGCAGAAGGGGCTGTGTGTAAGAATGAAGAGTGCACAGCCCCCAACCGGCAGAGTTCCCCATGGGTGTCCAGACAAGGAGCATGCTACTTGGTTGGGAACCCACACATTTCAGTGACACTAGATTTCAGATCTTTTGTTGTGGCCCTTTGGTTTCAATGGAGAAGAATCCTCCAGTTTTCTGCTGGCCGATGGATCTGCCTGACTCTGGGATTGTGGGGCTGAGCTGCAGTAGGGTTGATCTCAGGATTCTGCACACAGATGTCCATTCAACTCCTCCACTCTCCGCTGTGTCTCACTCTGCCTATCCCAAAGTCCCTTTGGGTCCTGGACTATTAAAATCATCCTCTCTTCGTAGGATAAACAGTATGGCCACGTTATAGATCAGCCTGGATTATAAATTATTCTTTCCAAGTACACTTTTGGACAGGCTTAAACTAGGTCTGTAACACACAGATCCCACAGTCTCTTGGGGGTGTGGTGCCATGTGGAACAAAGTGTCCACTGGTAGAGAGCGAATGTAGCTGAGGACAATGCAGCGTGTTGAAGTTAGGTTTAACACATAATGCTTCCTCTTTGGAGAACTGTGCTTGGAAGGGAATTCGGTAATTGTGTCATGAGCTAATAATGCTCTGGTGACATAAGGACTAGAACAATGAGAATTGGTGTGAGGCTCAGGTAAGGGAAAGTATAAAGAAGCAAGGTTTATTAACATAGGGACAGAAAGGCTGGGAGATTTCTTTATACCCACAAGTTTGCCAGTTAGTCAATCAACAGGAATATGTTGAATTGTAGCTGTGCTTGGTGATAAGTTTCTTCCCAACTCTGGCTATATAAAAAAATTGCTAGGCCAATTAAAGTCCCTGGTGGTGAAGCATGAGACTGAATATTTTTAAGTGCTCCTAAGGTCCTTTCAATATGCAACTAGGACTGAGACACAACGAGGAAGAGAGTCAGGTATAAAATAAGATTTCTGTCCTTTGTAGGTGTTCCATTGGTGCTTAATGTTTACTACTCAAAATGTAAATGATGATATAAGGTTGTTAATAAGAGCCAAATGAGTAGTTTATTAAAAAGAATGTAGATGAGGTTAGAATGGGAAGATATTTTTGTACCTGAGATAGAGACTATTAACTGAGTGCCAGTGATGTGCTTGGCCCAGCAATAATGTTCTAAAAGGGATACGGGGAGAATAATGCACAGTTCACATTCTGAAGAGGCTTCTGTTTTAGATGGAGGAAAGCAAGAATAATGAGCTTGAAGAACAGATGAAGTTCTGTTTGGAAATGTAAGATGAGAGGAGTTTGCTAAAGTATGCTTGGGTATATAAGGCAAAGTTTCTAGATTCAAATACAATTTGAGTTTTGCCTTAAACCACTGTGGAGAATTAATTTGGTGATTTAAAAAGTGGACAATGAGTGAGTGCTACCTCACGGGCACAGTGTTATGCACTGAATGGATTATCTTATTTAACACTAACAGTATCCTTATGAGATATGTCTTATTATTAGCTCTGTTGTGCAGGTGGAAAAACTTAGGCTTATGGAGGTTACAGAAATTTATCAAGGGTCACACAGGGTATTAAGTGAATGAGCTAAACTCAAAAGTAGGGCTGTCTGGCTCTTGAGCAGGGCTTGTCCCCACCATCTAAAAGCTGAGGGTGAGCACAGGAAAGAGACCACCGTGACAGTGTATTTCTTGTATGCTGAGTAGGTGACAGGTTGGACTGGCAAGTTTAGGGCCCAGTTCAATTTGTCAAGGGTTTTGACAGCTGCTTTGTGGAATTAATTTTATCTTGTGGACATGGGGGAATCCTTGGGGGTTTTTGAGACAGGGTAAGTAAAGTCCCTACGTGGGGAGCAGTGAAAAGGACTCCTTGGTAGATGGGCTTGAAGGCGGAGGGGCTCAAAAAGGGAGGGTGAGGGTAGAATGAGAAAGGACCAGAAACGCTGCTGAGACCCAATGGCTGTTCTTCATGTCCGGGTTGAAGGGTGTGCGAAATGGACAGAAACATCAGTTTGAACTTACCTCAAGGAAGGGAAAGACTTTTAGAAAAGGCCAACAGTGATTTTTTTGGAAGTCGTTCGACTTTTATCCAAATTAGTTTTCGAACTTGTAAGGACTGTATGATCTTTGACTCAGCTCAGTTCTGGTGAGAATTTTTTTTTAGGACTTCGCTGAGCACCTCTGAGATAAAAGAATTACGTACAATAACTCTATCTTTGATTCTAATGTCAGACTCTGCCAATATTTTTAGTATGACAATAAGCTGTTTTCTTGCTTTGGTCAGTGCATTTAGATCTTCCCTTAGCATCATGTTGTCTTTCTCTGGCAAATGACATCTTCTCCGAGCCTTGAGTGAGAAGCTTCCACACATCCATTCCCCAGGTTTCCATAAAGCTGTATTTATATGCCTGATCTATGTCTTTAAATTATATATCAGCACAACATGCAAATGAC